>PNEQ01125424.1:24951-35234 GCA_003012365.1 Medauroidea extradentata | reverse complement strand
GACGGTGGACAGCGAGCTCGGGGTCACCGGTGGGTGGACTTTTCGGGTGATCGCGGCCGGTACCTGCAACATAATTAACGTCGTGACCGATCAAAAGCCGCCGGAGGAAGCGCCTATTATTTTCGTCGAAAGAAACTATAAGTATCTACCTCTCGTGACGCAACCCGCAGTGCGTGAGTCCCTTAGGCCGATTTAAAAAAGAAACTTCTTTGTTATTTTATTTCAATTAGAGCTAGCCGGGCATACTACAACATTACTTAATACGAACCCAATCATCCAGCATTAATCACGTAAGAGACAGAGCAGCGACACCTCTTATCATAACCAAGCGCGGGTGACGAGCATACCAACAACAGAATCGTCGCAAATTCAATTAATGATGTTACTGTCTCCACCAACTTCATAAAATGTATACAACATATATTCTAAATCAAGTTACAGGTAATTGAATTCGATATCAGGTATGTCTGGAAGAAGTGAATTAGAGATAAGCTTTAAGATTTGAAATCCATTTTAACCAACGTAGCGGTAAGTGGAGTACGGAGGAATAGGCTACCTCTGTCAAAATTGGTCCAGATCAGTCGAACATTACTGATTTGTATGTGGAAAAAACTAACGCAGAAACCAAATGTTCATACAAACATTTGCTATTAGGCTACAGAAACATTTCCTATAACATAGAAAATAACATTTTAATAATTTTAGCAAAACAAAATGTTAAAAATGTTAAATTAACTGTTATTAATACACACAAATACCACACAGAATCCTTGACAGGAAATAGTAGAATGGTGAATAAAAATAATTGTGAACGTATATAATGTGTGTGTATAAATATAAACACACACACACACACACACACACACACACATATATATATATATATATATATATATATATATATATATATATATACACACATATGTATACATACATATTTAATATTATCGCAAGATTTTTTACGAAAACAATGAGAAATAACGACAAGTTAAAATCAAAACACTAAACATTAAAATCTAGCGAAGAAAAGCTTTCTTTGCTCTTACATAGGAACAGTGAGGGAGTTTATTACATTGCTAACATATTAGTCGTAAAAAAAATTTGCCATACAAAGGCCCATTCCTTTTGGTTTTCTGCAAACCTTATGTTCTGTTTAAGCCTGTTTAAGTATGTTTCACTAAAATCTATTTAATCTTTCAACCTAATAGCAGACATTATAACGTCGGTAATTTTTTCCAATATTCCAGTTTCGAAATCAGGTTTTACTATTAGTATGTGCTTCACAGTGAAAATATTTAGGTTGTGCCACGATGTCATTCGTGTAATGGCTAGTTTCCGAACCTGGGAACCCGTCTTCTTGATAATCATCATTATTCATCACTATTATTCCCAACTGATACGTGATACTACTTGTTGTGGACATGTTAGGATATCTGAATTCATATTATATAGTTCTCCATTGTTGTGACCCTGTAATGCTAATGCTGATAACTCATCGAGTAGATCGTCATATGAAATAACAATTCTCAACGTTTTTTGTGAACATTCATACGTTCCTTGCTGCCTGTCAAGTTGTTTACTCCGTTATTGATAAACTTACTTGCAGTGGTGGTCGTTTTCTAGTAATTAAATGCATCATACCTTCAGGTAGGAAACGAACAACTGGGTGCAAACGTTCTTCAACGACTGCGTGGTTTTCTTCTAGTTAAGCATGCGGATCGTAGGCAAGGAGATTAAGCCTAAGATGTCATTAGGGGTGCTATCATTCTTGAATTATTCAACCTGGCATGGCCATGGTATTCCAGGCACATTGCGATATTCACCATGTAGAATTATAAAATGTTCTGAATCAAATTTGAACTGTTCATGCCAAAACTATTCAGAGCACTTTTGACATATGTCCCACGGCGCTTTGCTAAAAACACCATTGAAGGTTTATTTCGCCTATATCTCGACTGACATTCAATCTTGTTTCCAAAATGGGTTTACAGCTTTTGGCGCATTGAACGTAGGGTGTGCTTGTCACCACACGTGTTTCCGGTTTCTTCATTTCTGATTATCATGTCTATCTGAATTTGCTCATATTCTGATATTAAGTCTCTTACAGTTTAAACTTATTTGTGTACAGCCAAGTGGCCTACTCAAATCTTTATTCACACCGACGATTGAACGCCTCAGTATGTTTTTCTTCCACTCATTAAAATTGCCGTTGCTTTTGTTCTTTTTTAGATCGCTCGCATTCCTGTTGTACACTTGTATTTAACGTCAAATGTAGCAGCTTTCAATATTCCTCCAGCAATGCCACAGAATGTAATTAAAGTCTGCAGCCTATGATTAGTTTATCTTCTACGTAATAGACTGCTTTATAGTAAATATCCCATTCATCTCGTGTCTGCAGTATGTGAACCTTCACTTGTGTTCTCCCACCATAATTGATTCTAACAGTATTTTCCTCCAAGGTTTGTGTGCAGATAAAACAAACAGAACGATTATCAATAATACGGCAGCTTCATATTAGTTGTGCTTTTGTGTGCCTTCTTCAAGTACAGATTACCAAATGTGTCCTGTGCTCGCATTCGCTTGTTGCCAACAACTTCAAGCTTGCAGACGTCGTGAATTTTCTTAGGCAAAGCATTGACCTGTATCTTCGACCCTAAATCCTTCCATTCTAGTACTTTCCCTGCAACTTGGTTCCAGGTGCAAGATCTGATTTTTGTAGTGGATTCCTTTCGGATGTTGTCGATTGCTTACATGTCACAATCACCTCCTTCATAGGTTTCCTTTTTTTAATCAATATGTTCAAGGGGCGACGGATGCAACAATGCATGTCTATTTTTTGAATTTGATGGATCAGGATAATCCATTTTCTTCTTCTCTGCTATTCACTCACTGTAACAGAAAACATATAATATATACAGAGTGGAGTAGGGCCTAAAATAATATAAATCATGCATAAGTCATTTACGACTTTCAATAACAATTATAATAGAGCATACATTACACTGGTTATTTTTTCAATAGTAGCCAAGTGTCGACTGTACTATATAGGGTGTCAATAATACAACCATATAAATATTGTTTTATAATTTTCTTTAGAATGCATAACAATATCACATGAGGAGGGTAGCGGAGGATCAGGTTGCCACACATCTAAGTGAATATTTACAACTGGGTTCCGGTAGGCATCTGCTTTCCGGTGGATGACATGAGATGAGGCGCCGGAATTGGTAGGGTGGGGGAAATGGGAGATCTCTGAGGAGCCTTAAGACTAGCATCATCACCGGCACGATTTCCACATGTGAACATGACGGGTCCGACCCCGCCGGGGATCGAAAACAGATCGCCTTGGTGGCAGGCGAGAGGTTCGACTAACTTTTATTATTTTTTATATTTATTAGCTTTTAAAATGCTTGGCGCAATGTCAAGGCTCAACCAACTCGCCATTGTGTCGACCATTGCGCCCTTTACGCCATTGCTAATTCATGTGACTCAGAGTAGAGTAAGTAACAAGTGAAAGTAGACGAATATCAGTAAACAAATAAGACAAAGGCACAGTTCACAACGATCCGTCGCGTTCGCCTGTCATCCTTTCGTCAATTTGTCGACCTGTTCCGTTCGTCAGAAATGCTAGCGATTTACAATAACGCATCGTCCTCTCGCCGTTATTCCGCTCATTTGCAATGCTATCGATGTACAAACAGAAAACTTCTTTTGGATATAAAAATTTCCTTAAACATATTATTTATTTTAAGGATTTTTAATTAGTCTATAGCTGCTAACAATTGCAGATGCTGTTATTCATCACATAGAATTTTATGAGAATAATTATTCACTATTAAATTACTTTCGTTTCAGTGTGAACAAGCATTATGGAAACAATATTTCTGTTAGTATTTTAACTTTCCTGAATGCCAAAATTATCTCTATCGTATTCTAAAGATGAATTTACAACACCATCTAACAAAAGTAATAAAATAAACACCACAGCCTCTTTATTAAAATAAAACCGTTAAAAAGATCGTCACAATCTTTATAAGGCTCTAATTTCACCCGTTCCCCCGTAAAAAGCTAAAGTTCGGCAAGCTTCGACTGACAAATGGATATAATTATTCCAGACTCCTGATTGGCTGGAAGTCACATGATCTAAAGACGGTTGACGGACGGGCGCGACGGATAGTCGTAAATACTGCTTAACACAAATTTATACCTAGACGGACAAGGGATTCGATCCTAGAACCTCATGGTCAGTAACAAAGCGCGCTGCCGATTATGCTACGGAAGTCGACCGCCACCACCTCACGTCCTGTCCATATTTTACCACCCCCACACCCACTTCCCTTTTATGATATTTGAACATTGTTGGGAACTTCTGTTTTAAAAATTTTCATGGCAAAGAAAGTACTTTTAAAGTTACTTTTTAATTATTTAGCCCAATTGTATCCGCCACTACTTGTTAAACTACAAACTTGCAATCATAATTAAGTCGACCCCTCCCCCTCCCTTTTATGATATTTGAACATTGTTGGGAACCTCTGCCTTTAATCTTGTCATGGCAAAGAAAGTACTTCTCAAGTATTTTTCAAATTATTCAGGCCAATTGTATCCTCCATCACTTGTTAAACTATAAACATGCAATCATAAGTAAGTAGATCCCCCCCCCTTTTTTTTAATGATATTTGAAATTGTTGGGAACATTTGCTTCAAAACTTTTCACAGTAAAGAAAGTACTTTAAAAATTAGTTTAATTACTTGTCCCAGTTGTATCCTCCACCACTTGTTAAACTATAAACATGCATGAAAGTCGACCCCCCCTTTGTTTAAATGATATTTGAAATTGTTGGGAACCTCTGCTATAAAACTTTTCACTGTAAAGAAAGTACTTTAAAATTAGTTTAATTACTTATCCAAGTTGTATCCTCTACCACTTGTTAAACTAACAACATGCAAGTAAGTCGACCTCCTTTATATTTGGACATTGTTGGAACCTCTACTTTAAAACACTTCATGGCAAAGAAAGTACTTTTAAAGTTACTTTTTAATTATTTAGCCCAATTGTATCCTCCACCACTTGTTAAACTATAAACAAGCAATCATAAGTAAGTCAACCCCCGCCCCCCTTTTTAATGATATTTGAACATGTTGGGAACCTCTGCTATAAAACTTTTCATGGTAAAGAAAGTACTTATAAAGTTCTTTTTTATTATTATTTAGCCCAACTGTATCCTCAACCACTTGTTAAACTATAAACATGCAATCATAAGTAATAAACGGGGTGCACGTTTTTAACCGTCCTCAAACTTTACTCTCTCAGGTGACAGTAAATTTGTATTTTTAGATATCATAGTTCGTCACAAGACTGACTTTATAATGCTTACATTAGCGTGGACAACTGATAGTGATTGGAACCTATGCATCAAGCAAGTCATAAACTTATTCTATCATTGATAGACACGGTGTCAGAAACAGTTGCGCTGAATTATAACCTACTGCGTATACAAATAAAATAAATATAATATATTAGCTATTCGAAACTGTAAATAATTTAAGAATGTGTTTACCAACTAAGTGTTACTTTAATACAGAGAGCTGGTAATAAAAAAAAATTGCTTGTTTTAATTAAGTTAAAATTGGTCTAGTTAAGGGTGGCGGTTACGTTCCTCGTGTTGATTCTAAAATTTCCAATTAACTGCAGAACTAATTATACGAGTGAAACACGTATACATACACGTACAAATAACAAGCACAAAACGCGAACTTGTTGATGGTCACGATAGGAAACAATTGTATAGGTATAATTAATTATAAGTTAATTATAACGACAAATTCCAGGGCTACAAATCGTAAATTGGATCTGTCATCAGAAATAACCTATGACCTCTTGTCCATGATTTTATATCTGTTTCGCTCCGAGAATGAAGACAGAAAAAATATTGCAAATTTTTTATTTTCGTTTTCTTAACTAAGGTAAGTGGGCTTTACGCCACGTCGACAGCGAGCTCATTAGCTACGGGGACATACAACTTGGTACAATGACAGCAGCTGAGAGAGGAGTCGGCCATGGCCATTGTTAAGCATTCGCCTGAAGCGATTTCGGGAAACCACGGAAAACAGAAATCAGTATGACAGGAGCTGGGGATCAAACCCGTGTCCTCTCGAATAGGAGTCCAACCTGTTACCGTTGTGCCACCTCGCTCGGTTTTTCTTTATAAAGGTGGATTCACAATGCCCCGACGAGCACGACGCAACAGCCCCGACACAGCAAATTCCGAGAAGCAACCAATAAAAAGCAAGCATCAGTCCGACAAAATTTCTGCCCCGACATCCCGACGAAAGTAGATTCTATTTATGATTTTCGCCGTGTCGTGCCTTGCAAGGAAAGGAAATGCAACATTACTAAACGAAATTAACTAGCAACTGAAAATACTTGGGGTACGTTTCACTTGCATAAAAAAATATTTTGTTTATGCACTATCACTTCGAAACTAGATAAACTTCACCGAATATACCTTAACTTCAGTTAATTTTCGCGCCAGATACTCATTGCTTGTTTATAAACAAAACAACTAGGTTGTCCGTGTATAGATAATAACTAACGTTTTTTTTTTATTTTTATTTTTTTTATTTTTTATTTTTTTTCAAAAAGTACTTTCATTTCAGCGAAGAACATTATGCATTCTGTTTGTTTCCTTTTATTTCGCGGCAACTTTTTTACTATTTCAATCGTGCTTTCATGGAACAGCTTATTGAAATAATACGTTCAATAAAATATGGTGGCCCCTATTTTATGGTACTGCCAACGGCCATACCACGACGAGCCGCATGTCGGCATGTCGGAGCATTGTGAACGCTACCAGAAACATTGTGACTATCTTACTTAAAGAACTGTTGGGTCAGAGATATTGTCAACCTCGTCGGGGTATTGTGAATCCATCTTTAAACCCACAGAGACATTTTTACGGAATTTAAAACGGGAATAATGCGTTATTTATTATATATTTATTTACAGTTATATCAAAGATAACTTTTGAATTATTATTAGTACTGCCGTTTTGATAACTACCTAAATGTTGAAATAAAATACAAATGCTGTTTCAGGGTAGCTATCTGTCATACATTTTCTGCAGCACAAAAGTTCGTGTCGGCGCATGCATATAGCACAGTACATGCACACTCCTCTCCAGTTTATTTACGACAGACGAAAATGTTCCACATCACACCTGGCATGTACCGAGGATGGGGATACGACCAAACAGTTTCTACGAACAGCGGTGCCAATTATCTCTGCGTTGTGCAGGTGTAAAATTTATGTACGGATCCGACACAGGTGCACACATACATTTCGTGTAAAATTCATTTCGCAGTCCTGTACTTGAACCCCAGTGGGTACGTTTTAAATGTACATCTGCAAGTTGATACTCTTGTCAAATCACAGATGCCTTGAAGTGGGATATTTGCATTCGAAATTCACGCCGCGCATTTATCCCTTTCAAAACGGAAGAGTTTATCAAACTACAAACGACATGATGAATACTATCTCGTAGCTAGAAACGTAATTATATTTTTGCGTCACTATTTTGGTGCATATTTCGTAACAATATTAAAATATTATTTTTGGAACAACAACAACATTGTTTTAAAACCAACTGTTTTAACTTTACAGCCGTACTTAGCACACACTAAAACGGAATTACGGAATATTCACTTTTTCCAGTAGTTTTTCACAAACTCCCAACGGAGCAGTTTCAACGCGTTAATTCCGTGAAAAAACATTTAGAAATAAGTCAATATTCACTGAATAACTTTAGAGGTTTCTGTCCTCTAAATCAGCTGTCAGTAAGTATTCACTGATTTCCACTTGGAGCGCAGTAACGCAAGACATTTAAAGTTTGTATAATTTCAATTAATATTTTTTGAAAAAATGCGTCAAATTTTTACACATAATATGTGTACCTAATAGGACATTTTATACTGTATACTGTAGCATTTTTATTCTTTCGTGTAATTATTTATTTAGCAATTTTATTAAAAAATAAGGGGTTATGAAACACAGACGCTACCTATATAAATATAAATAAAAAACTGCTATATTATATATACATAACGTAAATAAGACCAGAAAAAGTATTTTAAAACAGAAGGAAGACAAGAACACTAGAAAGTATAAAATTGCAGGAAAACCCCACATTATGCAAATTAGATGCGTGATATAATATGTCATTTTTTAAAACTATTGTGCTTAAAATTTAAAAAAAAAAAATTAAATGCTAAAGTTTTGTTACTACGCATGATAAAATGCGTGTAATGAGGAGCAGGAATGCAGAAGCAGAAATACCTGTTAAATCTTGGTTGGACTTCCAACCACATTTGGGCAAATGTTGCGCGTATTTTGTGGCAAACCACACGCGGCCAACTGAATAATGGCCTCAGTGTCATTGCGCATTCCTCAAACAACATTTATTCGGCATAGCAGACAGTTTTGGTAGAGAAGAGGCAATGCTCTGTTTTACATGTTAAGTACTTTATGGTAATAGCTGGCGTTTTAGGAACATCAGCATGTGCGGTCATTTATAATAAAAGCGTTCCGTCCAAACGAATTTCATATATTAATTCATTGTAAAGGTTTTAACATACCGAATAAAACTTGAAAAGTGACACGGCATCTTCAACTGTTATGAATTTGGCAGTAAATCCTGAAGTTCCTCACACTAAGTCTAAATATGTTTCTTTCCCATTGAACAGATTTACCCAAGAGCATTTGTTCCTAGTTTCGTACTCTTTGTTTTTGTAAAATAAAGAGAGCATTGCGTCCTTTCCAGTAAGGTAAAAGGGATATTGTGAACATATTTTACAATAGAACGACCTTTCACAAAGGGTTAGGCCTTTCGCCTTCCACCTAGGCGATTCGGCTTCGATCCCCGGCAGGTTCAGTTCCAGATTTTTCGCATGTAGAAAACGTGGCAGACGTTGTCGTTGAGCGATGGTTTTCTCGGGGAACTCCCGTTTCCCCCACCTTTCTCATTCTGTCGCTGCTCCACACTCATCTCACCCTCATCTCAACCATTCGTAGTGCGGGACGGGCGACAGGTATGTCTCGCTAGTCGAGCAGCCTGTTAAACCTTCACCCCAGCCTTCTCTCAGACACAATGTGGCTCTGCCCAATGGCGGGAACACGCAATGGATTTTAAATTTCTGTACGACCTTCCATAAATTGAAATACGTTTTCGAACAGGCCGTGGCTTTTCTTTCCCACCAAAATAGTACGCAAGTAAATGTTGCTTTTCTATATCACAGAAACATTTGAATTCCAATCTTTAGAAGAAACTAATCACCTAAGTACTTATAACTAATCGACTACAGTTGAAACGAATTGGAAGGAAAGAAGTTACGAAGCTTGAATACCGTTTACAATTTAATATTATAGTAACATACCACAAGCGCTGCCAACTAAATACTGTGGACTGTTTTTTTCTTCTTCAAAGAGCTTCTTTAAAACGTATGCACGAACGAACTTAAACTTTAACTTCGGTAATAAAATTTACTCATGTATGTATGGAGTGTTTCAGCTATGGTTGTTAAAACTGAGTTGACGCTATTCTCTAGCCTTTGGGAAAATGAGATGTCCCAAATATGTATAGTATATCACAAGAACATACTTAGCACGTAGAGTACATTATGAAATAATACGTTTTATGCCAAGTGTGACACACGGAACTTCTAAAATAACAATTAATTTTGTGGTTTGTATGTTTATTTCCTGTTAGTGTTTTACTGGACTTAAAGGATTTCTAAAATAACCCTTAATTTTGTGGTTTGTAATGGTCTTAACTTGTTAGTGTTTGGCTTACAACATACACTGAGAGAAATAAATTGTTCACATAACAAAATATATTTGTTTGAGGAATATGTGTTTTACTGAAACATGCGATATTTCACTTAAAAACGCCTTGTTTACAAAAAACATACAAATTTTTTTACTATAACCAGGTAATATGGTTGAACATATTTATTTCAGTTAAACAATATTTTGTTGGCATAACCAAGTCGCAGTTAGTTGTCTCAGTCTATATTTGTGGCAATAAACTGCATTTTCACTTGAAACATTCGTTGTTGTTTCTCTCAAACAAATGTAGTTTGGTTAGCGCAAACATTTGTGATCAAACATGTCATTCGGTTCTACCAAATATATACTTGTTTCGCCGTATACGTACTTAACATTTGTTTGCGTGAAAGATGTAATATCATTGTTGTGTTAAACAAACAGTTGTTTGTATAACGTGATCAAG
>PNEQ01125424.1:0-24851 GCA_003012365.1 Medauroidea extradentata | reverse complement strand
GTAATTTCGTTAAAATGTGGTTATTAATAATAAACAATGTAACAAACGCAACCCATTAATTTTCTATCGGTTTAATATACACATACCCAATTTTGTTAACTTTCCCTGATATATCATCATAACCCAACCGTTGTTCAACAGTTCTGCTGGTCTAGTGGATTGTCCGGCCACTTGGCTCAGTGGAATGTCCGACCGCTTGGCTCAGTGGGAACAGTTCTGCTGGTCTAGTGGTTAAGGTAATAGTCTTCTAATTTTAAGCCGACCCCCCGTAGCTCAGTTGGTTAAGCGACCGACTTGGATACGAGGGGTTCTGGGTTCGATTCCCAGGTCTGGCTGGGTGTAAAATTTGTGTTTGTCCGTTAGCGTCTTTTCAATTGTCAGAGTCACCAAATACTGTCACAACTGGGGAATTGTCAAATACTAAAGCTGTAAAGGGGGGGATGTTTGGCTCGTTGGCGATGTTGCGACCTCGCCAAGGAGCCTAACATTTTGTTAAAAAAAAAAAAAAAAAAAAAAAAAAAATAAAATAAAATAAAAAAAGTGGTTAGCGCTCCTGGTTGCTGAGGCAAGGGTCCGGGTTCGATTCTCGGCCGGGGAGGTGACATTTACAACCACCTCCTCGGGTTCAGGACTGGGTGTTTGTATTCGTCTTCTCTGTGTGCCAGAAGACACCTAACCATTACAACGACAACTACACGATACCAAGTTGCTGGGGAATGCAATCATTAACTAACTTAAAGGGGGGGGGGGGGAATGTTTGGTGCAGTGGTTAACGTAATAGACTTCTAATTTTAGGTTTTCGGGTTCACATCCCACCTCTGCCAAGAAATTTAACTTTGTATAAAAACATGCAGTTCATGATTAGAATCGTGAACATTATCTCCGAAATAGGAAAATCGGCGAATAATTAATTTATTTTCTATTTTAAACAACCGGACAATGGCAGGATTGTTACCTAAATTATTCTTATTGTTTCACTCAAACAAATGCAGCTTGGTAAGAACAAACATATTTCACCAAACATATTGTTTAGTTCTACCAAATGTATATTTGTTCTGCCATATATGAACGTACCATTTGTTTGAGGGAAACCAATTATATTTTTAGTACCATTTCTTTTTCTCGGTGTAACATGACTTTCAGAATATCTTGAACAACCCTTAAATTTTAGGTTTTTGTTTGGTTGTTACTAGTTGCGTTTAGGTTAATTGTACTACCGGTTAGGACGCTGAATGTTTTAAATCAGCAAGGAAAATGCCGCTACTAGTTGCTCTGTTGTATTTAAGGGCACGGTTCACGAAATGACGCGAATGTAAGCGTTATTAGATCGGCGAAAAAAAGAATGTTAATTAAGTTAAAATTATATAAACTACTGGTACACAAAACATAATGTACGTACAACTTTATGACGCAATATTAATATAAAATACGAATGTGTTATTGTTTTAAAAAAAGGCGTGCGGTATTATCAGTGACTATATACGCTTTGAGCAGCTGTGTTGTTGCAGAGACCAAGGTGTATATGTTATAGCATCATAGGAAAATTCGTACCTTGTCTCTTGTACGCTACTGGATGTGGAGTGTTCCTGACCATACAAGTCAAATGGTTCCTCAGACAACTCACTGTTGTGTATAGTCACTGCTGGGCAACGCACACCTTGGAACACTCCACGCGAAGTCCCTGGTCTTTACCTTAATTGCTTGCTCCAAAATAGTGTACAGTATAGAGCCAGTGATTTTTGGTGAAAAAAATTCTGCAATAACTTGTTTCAATGCCTTACGTGCACACCTGCAACTCTGGTTCGTGGTTATTGGCAGGATATTGTAGGGCAGGGGTGTGGCACATTTGACTGTACCAACCAGAACAATGTTACCGCGACACCACACGTCCGTGATTTGCGGGTAGGACCCCGAGACGCCGAAAGTTATAAACTTCCAATGACTGACCATGAAGCAGAGAAACAGGTGTTCACATAAGACATTGAAACAAATTGTTGCAGAATTCTTTTCACCAAAAATCACTGATTCTAAGTATGAAGCAAGGACCATTTTTCATTCTCCAACAGTCAGTGGTCCTAACCTTAGTCTTTTGCTCTAAGTAAGTATACAGCATGAAGTAGTGTGGGAATCAAGATTCTCTCTGAGGTTGAGATGATAAGTAACCTCCAATCCCCCAAATAATGCTGGGAGTTCTCCTCACCAGGGAAAAAATTTCAAGACGCAAAATCGTGCTATTTAAACGTTTTTCGTACCTAAATACAGCATATGTCGCAGGCAGAAAATGTAATCTTTAGCGAAATTGTATTTACATTAACAATTTTATAAAGACATATCTGAAGTTATGGATGAGTGCATATCCATTCATACGCAATTCGACAGTGTGGAAAACAATATTCGTAAGGATTGCCCGTTTAGGATCACTTATTTATCATAGCTGGTTTTAATCATGGTTTAAACAGTAGAAATGTTTTTATTGACACAGGAAAACCACCTATAATTATTTAATAGAAAATGTAGACATTTTTACTTACATTCACAACGGATAGCTGTGACATTCCCTGGCAGAGTAAGGAATTTCATGGAATAAAACAGAGTAAAATAATTATGACAGGAGGGAAATTCCCTCTCAAACACTCTTCCTAAATTGATTCGCACACTGGTATGACGCAATAATCACCTTGCCCTTCAACAGTCAGACAATTATACATTTGGAACGGTCAGTGGCTCGTCTAGAGGTTGCGCCTGAGAGGGCGTGGCTTATCCACAGCTGACTCGATTACTGCGCCGCGGTGCAAATCGCATCAGCCGGCAATTGGATCCCCGCAGTCGACCCTGCCACCCGTTAACTCGGTTACCTGCCTGAAAACTTCCCCAGCCAGCCCGCTCCGCATTCGTTAACCCAGGCTGCTCAGACTCCATCGGATTCCATTCCTGGTGTCGAGACTGCAAGGCTGTAAGAGAGAAATACTTTCAGTCTATAACATGGTTAACGTTAATCCTACTACATGCTAGGATGTACAGTATTGTTAGTTGGGAAATGTACAATTTAATTGCGTTGGTGTGAATACAAATTCAGCTGTTAATTTTTTGTTTTCACAACACTTTTTGTGATTATGTAAGTGGTTTAAGTCTTATAAATAAAATTTGGAAGCTATAAAGACTATGTTTATAAGTAAAATATTTAAGTAAAGTATTTATCTAGTGTAGCTAACATTGATTTTATCACCATCTCCCATTTTCTTGCACCCCTTGCCGACTCCGTCCGGACTAACTAAGGGCATTAATATGATGTAGATTAATTTCGTCTAATTTTTAACACCTGATTGTAATAATAAAACATTATCAGGTACTCGTGATTATTGAAAAAAATTTTTGCGCTAATTTTTAAAAATATTTACACGAATATGTACAACTATGTGTCAAGGTCAGATATGAGAAGTTTTTAACATTTAGTGTCTTGAGGTTCTGTCCACAAATCGCAAGCGTGAGATGTCACAATAATATCATCCTGGAGCATTGTCAAATTTAATACGTCACTGCTAGAGCCGCGAGTTTGTCACGAAAATATTTTTGCACAAATTTTTTTCAATGCCTAGTATAGGCTGCTGTGCTTCATGGATATTAGCAGTGTGTGTTTGTACAGATACGTGTCTCATTTGACTGCACCTATCAGAATAAGTTTACTGTGAGAACATTCGTCTGCGATGTGCTGCAGCATAGCCCCGTTGAGAGTTATAACATCCATTCACCGACCATGAAGCAGATCTGCAGATGCGCATGTCAGGCATCGAAACAAAGTTGATGACAAAATATTTACGCGATAATATTTTGCGTCAGTACAAATGATCGTGCATATACGATTATTAACCAACTGTCGCTTATTGATTGCAATTCAGAACGTCGTAGAACTTCCCGAACACGTACTGCACAACGTTTGTTTATGTGATTTTTTGTTGACACAACAGCATACGGTAACAGATCAAACTTTATATGTCTTATAGTTAGAAAGGATGGCATATCGCGAACAATTTACGTGCAAGTATACCCTTGAAAACGCTGTAGTTTCTCACAACGTGTATGACTGGGTGATATACACCGGACATGACGTAGCTGTCTGCTGACCAATAACAGACATCAAATATTACAACAGCGGGATTCTTATAGGCTCAGTCAAATAAGGAAACATCTCCACGTACAGGCGCATGCCAGTAATCTTTTGTTATGTTGAACGAACGTTGAAACTTAGCAGTCAAGTTTTCCCGCTACAAATAATCTTCCCTACCTGAAGTATAATCATTTCCCTCAGTGACCTTTTTCCGTATGGTGCACGTCTTCTGTCTCACTCTGTATAAGAGCCCGGTATGCATCAATCTAGCACTGTTTCAGAGCCAGCTGGGGGTAAATTACGTATTTATTTTAACTGCACACAGCAGATTATTGCCAGAGGTGTACTTTACTCTTGACTGCATGGTTATTTAATCTTTATATAAAAGTTAAAGCCTTTTAAATAGGACGAATCTTTTCAAAACATCCCAAAGGGGCTGCTAAAAGTTATGTGATGTGTGATGTGTATTTTATTCAATATTGAATCAGTCTGAAAAAAAAAACGTGCAAAATTTGCGATGCGACATTTCAGTGAAATGGTAATCCGTATTGACTGGGGATCCTGTGTATCAGGATTACCGACTGTAATGGTTGGTGATTAATGCAAGCGCTCAATTTTTCATTACATAGGCTACGCACGATTTACTGCGTCAACTCGTAACACGCGATACTTTTAATATTTATATTTTACATTTGTCTTCATTTTCGTTGTATCTGGACTAAATGAATATTGCAAATTTCTATTAAACCCTACAAAGCATCGACGGATTTGTCGGTGCATAAAACCAAATCATAGATTTAATATTCGAGACGATTGCCTTAAAATACATGTCTATAGGATCTTCAGTACTAGTCAAATACCTACTACGAGATACGTAAGTGTTTTCTGCTTTATACGATTACCAACGCAATTTTCTTGGAACTCATTAAAATGTGCTAATAATAATATTTGCACTTAGAAAAATCTAATAATTTATATGTGGTTTACAAAATGCCTAGAAATAAATTTTCAGAAGTAACATTTACTTACTTTTCATTTTAAAATAAAAAGAAATTGTAACAAATGTTATGTCTGTCTGAATGAAGTCAGACTACTAACGTACGGCGTTTAAACTTTTCGCTTGTACAGAGTTACTGTTATCTACTACGTAATTGAATTAGCATTTGAAGACCTAACATCCATAAGGGGCTAAGTGCCAAAAGGTAAGTTTCGAGATAATGACGAATACAGTATATTGCTACAAACAACAAATGAACAAGGAATTATACAAATGCGTTCACATATTTTTTATAATAGGAAAGTAGTAAATAGAAGAAATCGAACAGTAATTAATACAAAACACTTATGAACATCAATATATAATTATTAAATGAACTAGAATGTTACGTCAACCATCTAATTGTGCTGATGTAAGGCGCGTACGAATATCACTAGGAGATAGCACTTTAGGTATGTCTTCGACATTATGTTTTCGCACCTTTCTGTGTACTTAACTCATTTTGGTCGAAAATATGCACTTAGCCCCTTTTGAATGTTAAGTCCTCAACTGTCTAAGCATTTAATCAAAGCAGCTTTCGACATCTATCTTATCTTTTTGCGCTGTCACGTTCATTCGTATCTCTTCAAATGTCCCAACGATTTTCTCACTATCCCCATTTCATAGTTCATTAATGACACGCCAACACTCCCTTAAGAGTACTGTGTACCGGTTTCAGATTTCCGTGTTTGACGCGCGGTAACAGCGGAGTGATGAGAGCCAGAGCACCAGTCTCGACGATAGGCACATGGTCTCTATTCGCAGCGCTAAACTGGCGTGCAGTGTTTTCGTAGAACTATTTTTCCTGTGGGACTTTAAGCGGTGACCCTAAAATTTTATTTTTGTTTATTATGAAGTGAAGACCAATGCACGCACCTTATTTTTGCATTTTACGGATTCGGGTCATATTGTTAGAGTTACAGCAGTCTAAAAAAAGCCGTTTTTAGCCATTTCCAGAGGCCCCAAAATCATGTTACTAACAAGAATACTGAATTTTCAAAACGTGTCATACGTAGTTTCAAGTGGGTGTTATTTTCATAGATAGCAACAATAAGAATAAGTTCGATGGTTTCGCGTAAAAAAAGTATTCGCATGACACTCCACAATACCGTCCAACTCTAAATACACAGTCCTATTAAATCGACGTAAACTTTATCAGAAATTTGACATCGTGTGAGACTGATTTAACAATGTTGTTGTACACATAGCATATATAATTAACTCTTCTGCCAGCAGTCACTAATATGTGCGTCTATAATACAGTAGTTCCTCGTCGCATTACCTTACATAGGATTCGAGCGTAAAATACCCTTCCACTGTTCCAAACAACTTTGCCAAGATACGTCGACCGGTTTCTTAAGACATTAAATGTGTATATACATACCCGAGCCCAAAGAGGTATGCATAAATAGCACGGTAAAAAAATGACGACATTTAAACTATTTTACAGTGGTCATACTTTCTTTTTGAGATTTTTGTAACATTTTACATTATTCCACCGGTTAAATTGTTGAATTTTAAAGATCGTGAAATAGATTTTTAGGTATTTTCGTAAACTTAATTCCTATTAAAATCATTTCGATACCTAAACCGGCTTAAGAAATACTGAGAATAACTGAAACGTTTTAATTTTGTATGATAATTTTATTTAAGGTTGCATTAAAAAAAACAACCTAAAACTGCCTTTTAGGGATATACGTAAGGTCGAACCAATTCGATATCTAAACGGGTTCAAGAACAGCGAGTCCTGGTTACGCCAGCTCTTTTCTTAAAAATTATCAACATTATTGTTATCTGTGTTCTATTCCCAGTAGAATTGACAAGATATTCACATGTAATGACCGTGCCTGTACGATACCGCATGTCAGTGACTTTTCTGGATAAAGATCTGCTTTTCACATCAAAATACTGCGTATGTAAATACCCAATAAGCAGTTCTAGGATTTTTTGAAATTCCGACCCCCGAGGAGCAAAACTGGGGAAAAATATGTTTTTTTTTAAATCATCTATATAGCTGGAACATACTTGGCAATAATCGTGTTTTCACTTCAATTTGATACGAACGTAAATGGCTAAGACAGGTCTCCAAGATGCTTCTCGATAGTAAAAGGGGTGAAAATACGTAAAATGTGTTTTCAATTATTCCTCCATATCTATCGAACCAGTCAAGATATCGAAAATATCTTTACTTTAGATTGATGCTTATGTAAATAACCAAAATGCCACATAAGGATATTTTCCGAATTCAACCCCAAAAATGTGAAAGGGGTAAAATTTATATTCAATTCATAGTCGATATATATCGAGCCCGTTGAACTTTTAGATATCGGTGTGATTTTTGTTTAAGAGTGATGCTTACTCAAATACCTGAAAAAACAATTTCACGAATAGTCGAAATTCATCACCTATGGAGGTGAAAAGGGGTGAAAAGCTGTGAAAAGAGTTTTTAATTAATCCGCTATATATCTTGTCGTGTTTTTGTCCAAGGAACACAATTAAAGTAGTCTACAATGTTACTGAACTGTTTTTCAAAATTCATTGGTTTGGGAGGTGACAAAACCGGGAATGTGTTTGAGTTAAATCCTCGATATCTATTGAGCCCTTCTAGATCTAGAGTTTATTTTCGCTTCAGGATGTAAATTGCCACTAAATGACAACTTAAAATTTATAAGAATTTTCATAACAAGAACACTCAGTACTACACAGGGGTGGTATGTGTTTTATTTAATGAATGATCGAATTTGCTTCGACTGAACTGGCCACCGAAGTGATGTTCACCTTGGATACTTTTGCAAATGTCTAACATGTAAAATTAAGAGTTTTTGAAATGGGACACCTACATGGGTAAAAAGGCGTAACATTTGTTTTTTATCAGCCCACGATATATATCTAACCAGTAGATATATTGAGGTATGCTCGCGTTGGAATGATGCCAACGTAAGTACCTAAATGTAATTGTTTTGTACTTAATAATAATAAGAAGAAAACTGAGTTTGTAAACTTTCAAGGCAGACGATCCAAAAAGCAAGTTCTACCAGCGAGAAATAAATTATACAGGAGTTTTCATTCTGAAGTTCTATCGAGATGTGTTGTACAACCGAATATACCTAGGAAAATAGTGATTTATATTTAAATTTTGTATTTATGAACAATTTCGACGTTACGTGGCGCAGTTGTTTGTAGCGCCTGTATATAGCTCGGGAGGTTCTGGGCTCGAATCCCGTTAAAGGCTGTGAAAACGTGCCATACTGACACACAACAACTGAAAGACAGATAAAATTAAAGCAATTTGGATGAAGTCGTTCAAAAGAAGCAAAAATTAATTTATGCGGTCCATTTCACTGAAGTTTCTCGATAGCATTAGCCCGAATAGTGAAACCTTAACCTGCCAAAACTCCCTAATGGCATTAAACTTCAAGTGAAGGTTTTGAAAAAACAAATATGTAATTTAGGGCACCGTCACTAATGATTGTACTTGGGGGAAATCAGTATTCATACAACGTAAACTACGTATTTCATTCGAATATCCTCTCATATTTAAGACGAGTCTTCGCGAGTTTCAAATTGTAACGTTTGACGCGTGGGAACAACGGGACTGTAAGAGACAGAGTACCATACTGAACGGGAAGCATATCGCCTCTATTAGCAACGCGTCAAATTGGTGTGCAAGGTATTTGTTGTGGTCTCTTTCCTGTGGGACTTTAAATGATTACCCTAAAATTTAATTTTTGAGTAGTATGAAGCATAGGCCAACGTTTTCATCTCGCTTTGCACTTTACGAATTCAGGTGGAATTTTCGGAGTTACAGCAGTCTAAAAAAAAAGCTGTTTTTAGCCATCTTAAAAGGTCCAAAAATCATGTTTCTAACCAGCGTGTTGAATTTTAGAAAACATAGTAGTTTAGTTTTAAGTGCGTGTTTTTTTGTAGGTAGGCGGTAATATGAATAAGTTAAGCGGTAAATAGTAAAAACTAATTAGCGTGACATGTTACAACAGCGTCCATGCTCCGGGCGAGGGCTTCTCTTAAATGACTGTAACTACCTCACAACGTAAATTTGGCTGTGACTGTAAATAAGGCCCAGGCGAAGTCACTGTTAGTGGCAGGAACAGACTTAATGATGCTTTTCGCGTGAGAAAATATGGCTGCTTATCCTGCTGCAGAGTTTGCTCAACTAGCAGCTTGGTCATTCTAACGCTTCATGACTGAACCACTAAGCTAACATGTACAAATACATTTTCAAATTAAGGTAAATATTATCTGTTACGATCAATATACGCGAGCAAAGCCGTGTGCGGACGCTATATGGATGACGGAATGTGTCAGTATGGTATTGTTGTAAGAGCATAATACACAATACACTATATATATATATATTTATTTATTTGAAATAAAATGTTTGAAATGTATATATATATATATATATGCATGTATGTGTAGGTGTGTGTGTGTGCCATCACAAGCAATTCACATTGCTATCTGAAGTTTTCTTAAAAACTTGGAAAACAGCAAATTTGTTTTATGCTTTGTAAATTAAAATAATAAAGGGAAGCACAGCGTGCATACACTACAGAAGAAAATGTATTCCAGTGCGTATTTTATTTTAATGTTTTTTTTCCCTACTTCGAATCCAGGCTCGTATTTCAGTTTGCATGTTGTGTATCTTTGTTCCCGCCATACGCACACACATACACGAAAAGCAATATAAACTCGCGGGCACTGGAGCGGTGGTCATTGAGCTCCGAGCAGCACGGTCGTGTGGGTGTATGTGTATTTGTGTGTGGGGTGCCAGCCGTTATCTCTCCGGCTCGGGGGAGGCCTTCACGGGCTGGCAACGCCGCAGAAGCGCGGCAACGTCGCTCCGCGGCAACGCGCGCGCAACTTGGCAACCTTGCGCCATTGTCGCGATAACCCGGCATGCACAAGGCCAGCATGAAAAAGGGATGGTGGGTGGAGTTTAGGCTGTAGAGGGTAGGGGATGTTAGTCCCCTGGTGCGACGTGACAGATGCGGGTCCCGGAAACACTGCTCGGAAAATAAAGTTACAACGCGCGCGGGCATATTTTATTCCCACACAACCCCCCAACCCCTTCAACTCATCCCTTTTCCCAACAGGGGGTCCCTGCCCCGAACTTCCCTCACACCCCTTGCCCTGCTAATTATATTAATGGATTTGAATTGTGTGCGGACTCGGCCGCTTCCGAGCGATAAGTCCGGCACCACACCGCCGCCATGAATATGGACCGGAGAGTTGAGGGATTGCGCCGTGTCATGTATGTCGTTGTGAAGGCAGCATTCACGCAGGGACAGGCCGTGCGTATTGTTTGACTGGCAGACGCAGCTGCCGTCGCTACAGATGAGTTGGCACGCATTAATCTGAATTTAGGGAGAGTGTGTCTCTATCTGCTAGACCAGCCCACTGCTCACGAGTCATTCATCCTGGTTTAGTGTGATGATTTGAAGCAGACTGCTATTTATGAACTAATCGATCGTAAGCTATACGAAACCTGAAGACTGACAAATTTGCAAATACGCGTAGTTAGAGCTAGGAAACTTCTCCGAATCCAGTTGTGTATGTATACACAAAAAGTAACTCATTCTTGCATAAGTATGCATAACAGTGGAGACTATATTATTTGTCAAGAAGTTTACATAGTTGTACTCATGGGCGTAGCCAAGGGGGGGTTAGTGGGGGTCATAACCCTCCCCTTAGCCACCAAAAAAATCGAAAACATTCATATAAAAATGTGTAATGTTTTCACTTATAGAAATTTCTTAATTTAGTTACGAAAACAGTTTAAAAAAGCCCTATTTTGCACCCTGAAATAAAAAATTTTCTCGGTGGAAAACCTCTGAACCCCTATTTCAAAGCGGTGAAAAATTGAAAACAATTTCATACTAAAAATTTATAGTATTTTACCAGTAGTATTTATTCCATCTGTAGTTACGAAAACTTCTAAGATAACACTATTTTGCATCTAAAAATCCATGTTTTCTCGGGAGAGGAGCCCTTCTTTAAAGGGGCGGAAACCTAGAAACATTTCAAATTTAAAAATTAATAATTTATTTACCATTGGCACAATCAATTTGAGGGAAAAAACTGCTAAAATAAGCATTATTTTGCTCCTTAAATTTCAGAATTTTCTCGGGGGAGTACCTCCGAATCACCATTTCAAAAGGGTGAAAAATTAATTACGTTTTTATTTTAAAATTTTAACATTTTCATCAGAAACATATACTCTATTTTTAGTTACTAAAACTGTTAAAATAGCACTATTTTGCACCTTAAAATCCTAATTATCCAGGTGGTGGGCCCCCGGACCCCCCGCTTTAAAGAGGTGGGTGGTCGGTGTTTCTTCACAATATTCCCAGGCCAAAACCCCTCCCTTTCACAAATCCTGGCTACGCGCCGGGTTGTACTTTACCTTAGAAGCAACCACTAGTGAATACGTAACATCAGCTGGGAAACTAAGTGAACAACTAGTGAAATAAATCTAAAAAAGAATTGTAATTATATTCACGGCATTTAACATATAGAAAATTAAAATTTTTTTCAACAATCGAAAACACAGATGTGAAACATTTGCGATTGGTAACATTTGCGGTATTTGCCTTTAATACTAGTCATTATAACTTGTGGTTTCCTTCAAGTGCTTACATTTGTAAAAGAGTTCAACAGAAATTATGTTTTTTAAATAATTAAATTAAAATTGAGATTTGTACTTCAGACTTATGAGATAACGTACGTTAAATGATCACATCACATTCCTGTCTACGTGTCTGTGTGTGTGTTTGCGCCCGTGTTTGTCCTTAAACCTTTTAAACCCATGGAACTAATTTAATGAAATCAGTACACGGTTAGTAGATAGTAACGTCCCCTAATGTGTAGGTATATTGTCCATGCATAATGATAATTTTCAAAATGGCAGCCTTTCTTTAAACAATTTTGTGCTGTGTCATATCTCGGGAACAACATTACCGACTGAAAAAAGTTTTACAGTTTGACAATTTATCACAAAAGTTTAATTTTAAAGTTAGTGTTAATTTTCATAGATTCTCCTTTTTAAACAATTTAATACATAATAATGCTGGGTCATATTTCCAATACTACTGGACCGACTGTACGCAAATTTTATATTTTGACGGTTCCTGTTCCAAGTTTTGAATTTCTTAGGATTTTTAACTACAGGTCTGCCATTTTTCAAGATAGCTCGACATGAGTAAAACCATGAATTATATATAGTTAGAATTATTATCTGGAATGCAGTAGGCATGAATTAAGAAAGATCTTAATGACACATTGAAGATAATACTGGACTAATTGTGTCCAAATTTATTTAAGCTTTGATTTTAGACAAGTTCGTAGTTGTAGGTACGCTCATTTATATGATAGATTGACATGAACAAAAATAGAGAATTTATGCCGTATTTTGTGAATAACTTGGTAAGTATATGTGTTTTATGGTTAATTTGAAGCAACTTTGAGGAAAATAAGCTCATAACTTGTGCTATTAACTTTTGGTTTTAGTATGTAGGTAATGGTTTAAAAAACGATTGAACAACAAAATTTTTTTACAAACCTGACTAAATGGTTTTTAAATTCGTAGGACTGTTATAATAGTAATCGATATACAACAAAACAATAACTATTGTGGTGTATATTTTCATGCGACAAATTGTTTTCAGAAGTATAACATGTACAGTGAAAAAATCAATATTTCAAACTATTTAACTAATGAAACCACTTTTGTGCAGTCGAATACCACCTTTGCACATGCTATTCCGATAATTTTAGTTTAAAGGAAAGCTGAAGTTCCTTTCAGGCGCATAATTTAAATTAGTGACTGAGATTACTAAGCGATAATGTATCGTGCTAACGTAACAAATAGCGCACATATGTTATTTTAAATAAGTGCATATTTACGAGTTACAGACATTTTTATATTTCAGGAAGTCATCTACTGAGAATGAAAACTATACATCTAATGTAAGTTGGCAGATACCCAACATTAGTCATTTCGGAATATAATACAACCTGACTTAAAAACACAATTTTCCATCATTTGTAGGGAACTAATTCCTTCTTAACTAGGCACTTAACAAGTATTTTTAAATTATAACCACATTCGTATTGCTGCATTTTGAAATTTTTGCCATACATCTGAATTACTACAGAATTTTGAATAATGTCTCGGAATCTACTGCATTGTTTTCATTCACATTTTGCATACATATAACACTATATTTGGAAATATAACATATAATATTTTAATAGGCCAAGCCTTAAAGTTTTAAGCTTCCATGTACGTCGATACAGTATTTTGTTAAAGTGTAGTAAAATATCTGCCATGCCATTTTGGTTCTAGGTAGGAAAAAAATTGTCAAAGAAACTGCAAGTTAACTAATACATAATATCTTCTAGCAACCATTTTTTATTACAGTGCTTTCAAGGAAATAAAATTTTTCATGATACATTAGAAAGTACTGCACCGATTCGGGCCACACATTACATCTTGTAAAAGTAATGAAAGAGAATTCTGTATTAATTTTTAATAATCATTTATTTTTAAAATAACAATCAACGAACTATTTTGGATTAATTTGCAGTGACATTCAGAAAGAGGGCTTATTAGTCTTTCTTTGCAATCATCCTATGGCTGCCACTTTTGAAGTATTTCTATTTTCTTTACATGTAACTTCTTTCTTTCATTTACTGAATGTTCTTACATTCCTGGATGAAATGAATTGTGTTTTATCATATTTGCATTTGAGGACACATAGAGACTGAAGTGGGTACGACTTTCTTACTTAATGTTTAAAAAACATTAATTTTCCTCCGGTTTCACGGAGCCGTTGTATAGTTTTGTCGGTGTATTAAATGTCGTTACTGCTACAAGCGTTCTGTGTTTTTTTCGTGTTTGGAAAGTTATTCATAAATGCAAATGTTTTAGTTCTTAGTTATGCTGCTCGGCAAAGTTATGTAAAAACCCGCAACATATATGAAAGAACGTTCGTCTTACCCACTAAACACGTTTGTATAAGTTTCCAAGGTCAAACAAGCATAGTTTTCACAGAAGGCATATATTATGATCGAATACTGGGTGCGACTGTGATACGCTGTGATTATCATCTATCATACAATCATTCGATCTATAATGTATCATCTATCATCTACCATCTATTATATCCCTTCTATAATCTATCATATATCACCTATTATGTGTCCCATCTCCCATCATATATCAGCTATAATATATCACGCATGGTGTAAAAAGCATAATTTCATTTACGTTTTATTTTATAACGCGTGCAATGTGTACTGAGTAAAATACTTATACTGTATCGCAATACCAAAAGAACGTAACAAAAAACTGTGATGAGACTATGTAAGTATTTTACTGTGTAAATAAACATTAAGTGCTAGCACTTGAAAATCTGCGTCTGCGTTGCGCGGATGAAGTAAACGTGATAGCAAGAAAACACTAACGACATTTCAGAACACGTTGAGGTTACTGTTCAAATATGTAAAGGCAAGTGGACGTTATTTACTAGCGTTGAGTGAATATGAGACCAAAAGACACAAAAAAGGTACCTGTAGAGTAGCTTTACGAATTACCTGTTAATCCTAATTGTAAGGCAAAGAAACGCTGGTGGCGTATAGGAATATTTGAGTCATATCATAGGTGAATTGCAACAACACACGGGCATTAGAAATGTTTAAAGCAAGATTGGCGATATGCACAATTTCACGATGTTGCTTGCAAAAATTTCATACAAACCTACGGGGAAAATGTTTACTAAATAACCTTCGAACATGCACCATACAACGAAAAAACCAACTAAAATTTTTATGTGCAAACTAATAAAAACTAACTTATTTCAAAAATTAAAATTTTGAAATTTTATTGATACACGAGAAATTTCGAATATCTAAAGCCAGTTTAATTGTATCGTGGCCTTTCATCTTCTCAACATGGCAACGTTTTTCGCACATCTATTTGCATAATTGTAAAATTTACTCTATTTTTAACTGTGATATCCATCCAAACAAAAACATTTGAAATTGCTGAGAAAAATCTATTGGCTAACAATAATATAAGTTAATTGGCATTTCTTAGTAAAAATGCTACCACAAAATCTACAAAACTCATAATTAATCGGGGCCACGGTGGCCGAATGGTCAGACCGTTCGCCCTCCCCCCCCCCCCCCACCAAGGCGATCCGGGTTAGATTCTCGGCGGGGTCGGTCCCCGGATTTTCGCATGTGGGAATCGTGCCGGACGATGCCGTTGGTCGGCGGGTTTTCTCAGGGATCTCCCGTTTCCCCCGCCCTTTCATTCCGGTGCTGCTCCATACTCATCTCATGTCACCCCTCACCAGCGCTGAAGACCTCGATGTTAAGCGCTGACCGAAATCTTTCACTCACTCTCTCATAATTAATCCGTTAAAACATGTATTTCTTTTTTCAAACAGACGACAGGTAAGAAATTGAAAGAAAATTCAATAATGGGAATATCGACTACTGCTGACTTCGACTGTTTCACCGAAATTATACAGATTTACAACAAATTCATATTTAAAATGTGCCTAATTATAGTTTATCCTGAAATATTCAGTTTAATAGTTAGTGCGTATACCTAATGACCATACAGTCACATTCGTGTGACTGGACGACGATGGTGCCGTTCCCTCAAAGAGAATGACGAACCAATTGTAAACCTCAATACTGGACTGCCGGAGCTCCGTACAGCCGTTATAGAAAGTAAATGCCTTCAATAAGGGGCTGTTGCCAATGTAACAACGAGTGGTTCTATCGTACATACAGGCCTGTGAAGTTTAGCCTAGAGGTTCAGTACACCGCGAAATTGCAGGGTTCCAACATACCGCGGAAATTGTATGTGTTTCCAGCCATGCGTTTTCCATTTTCCTGTTCCCGGGAAACTGTTCCTGAACTCTCGCCCCCGTCAAACCCCGCACTTTAATCATCTCCACTTAGCTCCGGCGGTAATAACACGAGCGAGAGCCCCTTTCGACCGCATCCCTCCTGCGCTGCCTCTTAATGGCCTTTAAATGAATCGTTTAACGACTCTCCTAATTCTTCGACTACGGACAGTCCCGAACGAAGGAAATAATTTTTACCCTCTCGGCTTTCGGCAAATATTAGGGAACTGCTCTTTAAAATTCTCTCGCGGAAAGAAGAGGAGAAAAAGGTAATCCCGCTGAAATTTCAGGGGATTCTGACTACGAAAGGCAGTGCTCATTAATTAAAAAAAAAAGGAGAGTCACTTCAGATACCAATTACCGAGGTGAGTTATGAATGTTTTACGAATACTTTCCGCTCACAATTGAGATAAAACTTAACTTTTGTAATTACTACTTTTGTATCTATCGTTGGAACATTTCTTCTAGAAAATGCTACGACTTTATAGGTGCTCTGAAACAACCAGGTAAACTTGTGCAAGAAACACTCATGAAACAAATATTTTGCTTTTATCTCGCAGAACATACACTAAAGTGCCTGCCACCGGCATTTTCACACAGGACTCTGGTGCAACATATAAGACAATAGCAAATATATCGAGAAGTGTTTCGGTATGACAGCGCCGTCGAAGTCTAATCTCCATTGCTGAAAAAATAGGTTTTTCTAGACAGGCAGTGCAATAGGACACTTTGCAGTGTAAGTCCAAGAAGCAATAATATTTTTATTCAGCTTTACATCGAGTCCTGAAAGATAATTTTTATTTTAAAAGCGTATAAGCAGTTCGAAAAGAATGACCGCTTTTGAAACACTGCTGTAACATTTTTTTACAGTTAATAAGCAAAGATCATGAGGGCGCCTATTGTATTTGTTCATTTCCGCTCAAGGTCAACTTTTAAAATCATGTTAATAAGCGTTTTCTGCAAGACATTCATAACCATCGCTCGCGTTTTACGATTTGGGCATCTGTCTCTATCCACTGATATCTATTTCATGAAAGGGCAGGAAACATGCAGTCATATCCACGAGCGACGTGAAAAAAAGAAACTGTCAACTGGTATCGGTATTACGTGAGACACGTGTGATGATGATGATGGTTGTTCTGCTGGAAGGCAGGTTTAGAATCACGGGCGACGCTGGGCGATGGAATCAACGACGTCCTCTGAGGCAAACTAGGAGAGGTCACTCTGCGGTGGTTCGTCATTGTCTTCCGCAATATGGTGATGAGGGGACAACACACCACCCAGTTTCGCACGTGGGAATCGTGCCGGACGATGTTGCTGGTCGGCGTGTTTTCTCGGGGATCTCCAGTTTCCCCAGCCCTTTCATTCCGGTGCTGCTCCATACTCACCTCCTGTCACCACTCACCAGTGCTAAAGACCTCGATGTTAAGCGCCGACCAACATCTCTCTCACGACACCCAGTACTGAACCCAGAGAGACAATTAACCTTCCCTGGATAACTTAAGGGCGTTCTGCGGCAAAAATGCATAATTTCATATTTATACAAGAAAGTGTTCGTTTTATAGAAGTTACTTGTGACTACATTTTCGCGTTATAATATTTTTTTAGTTCTCATAGTTCTCTCATAGTGGCATGTCGCAGCCAAAATTTGCAAGTTACGGGAACATGGCAATAACAAAATCCAAGTGACTTACTCGAATGAAATAATTTTCACTGAAGTGAGGTATTATGGGCAATATGCTAAAATACTTAAGAAACACGCCATGAAATTACTTTGTTTTCTTATAAAATGTAAAAATAATGACATGTTCCTCATGTATGGTAATTTTCAAAAAAGACAAAATGACGTTGTGTGTTTTTAAATATGTTAGCATATTGTTGTGAAACTGTTGTTTTACCCGTTTTACACATAAGTTAAGTGGTTGGGTGGCTGTAGTCAGAGGTAGGCACTTTTTACTGAACTTGGTTAAGTGGTTAAGTTAAGGGTTACGGTTAAACAAATATCTTAATCTAAATACGGTGGCTTTACTCATCGTATCGTTTAGTTACAAAATACTACAAAGTTGAATTACATAATTTAGATAGGAGGGGAGCGGCTGTTTAGTTAGTTAAGTTATGTTTATACTCTACTCTTCGGACAACTTGAGCCCCTCGTCTTGTGCTAATACCGACCTAATTGCACTTCCGTCGTCGCTAGCCCGTCCTCCAGGCGAGTCGCTTGCTAATCATAACACTATGGTCCGTAAAATCAAATTTCTGTGTAAATTATTTCATTCGAGTATGTCACATGGATTGCGTTATCCATATGTTCCCTTAAGTGGAAAATTCTAACTTCGACATGCCGCTATGGGAGAACTATGACGGGTAAACCATTTTTACATGTGGAAAATGTAATCACAAGTAATGTCTATTAAACGAACCTGATCTCGTAAATATATAAAAATATTCATTTTTACCATGTGAACACCCTTAAATTTTGTTTCGCTCGTGGAAGCCTAGAATGAAAAATTACACTGGCAGTTAAATTTGCTTCTTAATGAAAATATATTACACACATTCGCTTGTCACTTTACCTTAGCAACTAATGAAATAAAATGTTCTAAAAAAAACGGATTAACGTCACTTTTTCAACCATGACACGCAAAATATTGTGTCGTTCCGTGCGTCGAAGATAACGTAACATTTTGTACTGCGTTATGAACTAATCTTCGAGTATGGTCCCCAATGTATTGTGTATTGTCCCACAAATGTATGTAAATACTTGTATAATTAAGTAGGCTGTATGCATACCGTATTATTACACGTTTTCAGTCTTATCTGTTTTATAATATTGTAGCATCATTGTGGGACTTAATGAAACATTCTTCGATAGAAGTATGTGATCTGTTCTGAACATCTGGTGTTGTTATGTTACTTTATTTGACTACGATGACATGGACGCTAAAATGCATTTTAAAAATCCTGATGTCTTACAGTAATTTATATATATATATATATATATATATATATATATATATATATATATATATATATATATATATATATATATATATACTAGCTGTCCCGACAAACGTTGTTTTGTCACATAAATAACTTATTGTAATTGTGTAAGGATGTGGTATATAATTTGAAGAGGTCTAATAATAAATACATCAATAAATAATAATAATGGAGCAGCGACACCTGGATGGGAATAGACTGATATCAGCTCGTGGGGATAACTGATCAATTATCACTTACACAGTTACCGACCGGGTTCTAAAATTATTAAATTAAAAATATTTACTAAACAATAGCACTTAGGAGTATAAAAAATAGATAAAAACCTATTCGCAGACCTACCAAATGTATATACAAAATTTCATTGAAATCAGTTAAGCCGTTTCGGAGGTGTATGGAAACAAACACTGTGACACGAGAATTTTATATATTAGGTATGAATGTGAACATATATTTATTGGGAAAAAAATTTCATCTCCTGGAAGGAGATTTCTGTTTCTTCGGTTTTGGTTAGGGACTGGAACATTTCACGTATTCAATGATCAGCAGGCTAGAATCCATTGTACTATACATACTCAAGCCCAGTATATTCGTTCATTGTCTGTTGTTCCACTGAATAGCAGCTAGTGGACAAATGGTCGTGGCTCGAGTATGCATAGGATAGTTGATTCTAACATGTAGGTCACTGATTCGCGAAATTTTCCTGTACCTAGTTAGGGTGAATTTTTATTTTATTATTATTATTATTATTATTATTATTTTGTTTAACGCATCGTCGACAGCGATGTTATTAAACACTGTTAGACACAGCTAAACACAATGACAGGTACTGGAAAATGAGTCGACCCCCGACCTTTCTAAAGAGACCATCTCAGCATTTGCCTGAAGCGATTTCTGAAAACCATGGAAAACTGACATCGGGATGGGTGGACCCGGGTATCCAACCCGGGTTCTTCCGAATGCATGTCACCGTTGTTCAGTTTTGCTATCAGTATGTGGTAGACAGGGTTAGTCATACAATTAGTATTATGTACACCTGATATTAACTAAATAACAGCAATACTTAAATAAAAATATCAAAATACGCAGAAACTCAATATACGATACAATGTAGCTCCTTCCTCAAGATGAAATATCTCGCTGAACACTATTGTTTATTTCAACAACTTTTCGCGAAAATATATTAATTTTAATGATTTTATGGTGCAGTTTTAACGAAAAAAAAATTTTTTGAAGTACATATTCTACTAGATGAGCAACAATCTTTGTAAAGAAAACTGTGTGTTCGGATACTCACAAAAGAGTTTGTAACATAAATTTATTTATTTATTCCTAAGATTATGAGGGCCAAACTGAACACAGACTCTTGGTCCAAATCGGAATCTGACCTGAGAAGCCACAATGTTTTAGTGCAAAGCTGTTATTATAGAAAATAAATAATATTAAATACACCTCCCAAAAAAATTGTTTTCATAATATAATGTAAATTTTTATAAGTATCCAGAGTTTACGAAGTTCGAATTTTTTCGTTTTATACAACTGAACGCTTTATTAAACTACGTAAATTATTATTTGTGAAATTTGTAAGGAATGCATGTCTCAATTTCTTTAATATATCCAACCTGTAACTTAATTTAAAAGCGAAATGTAATTTTCTGCAGCACATCCCAGGGATATCATTTATATTGTCATATTGCCTGCAGTCCTCCTTTGCTTATTAAATTCCTGGATCTTTTTCTGTTTGTTTTGGAAAAGACAGGAGGTTGTCTTTGACGGAAAATGAGGGAGAGGGGTTGTTAGGGGAGGAGAATTCACGTCACGAGTACACTTCATAAAATATATTTCCATACATAACTTCTCCATCTGAGAACGAGAGGCGCCGGCGACATTTCACGACCGAGGTCAAAATTCCTATTATCGCTTTAATTAAACCGAGGATTCCGAAACTTGGGAGAAGAGACGGCAACCAAAAGCAACGGCGAGAACAAATGACGGCCAACAAGCGGCTGGTGCATTCCCGCGTACAGGCGAAGATACGACACCGTTATTTTCTCCCCTGACCTCGCAAGAGAAAAATTATAGAACCCAAAGTAATAGATTCTCACCAAAAAAACTCAAACTGCCCTACACAGAATTTATTTTATTCCTCTGGGTCACCCGGCATGAAAGCTAGTTCTTTTATAAAAAGCGAATTCATCATAATTTAAAGAGCCCTGATTCTTTTTTTCCTCCGCACACCCGCGGGACTTGGAAAGCAAACACGTGAACTTTTTATCACGGACTCTCGGATTCTTCGTGTTTGTAAATTTCGAATACTTTCAGCTCTTAAGAAGTTTCCAAGCATTTCGTATGCATCATATTCTTCCCTTTCGCACATTTTTGTTCTCGTTGAAAATTCCCGAGAAAGAAAAGTTTCTTAAGCTTTCTTTCTGCATTCTTTGAAAGAAGAGGGGTAGGGGAAAGAAACTCGAAGTAACGTCGTGGAAAGTTGTTTTCAAGCGGCCGTGTAACGTGTAACACGAATATGCTCTTGCGCCACCAACTGCTCCTGCTCTTAGATTTTGCACATTACCGTATGTACAAGAACTGAAAATGTACAACATTACTGGAATTGTTTTCGATCAAAATCTCTCTTGAAACAAACATTTCTCTTCTCTCCTTCAAACCGACTCTTACAAACTTAAGCATCTTTATAAATTAAATCGAATTCTTCCACCTTCTCTGAAACTCAAGCTTTGTGATAGTATTGTTTTATCCTCTTTCAACTACTGCTCTGGCATTTTCTGTAGCATAGACAACTCTTTGCAATGCAGGATCCAAAAACTTCAGAATGCATGTGTAAGTTATGTTTATAATCTAAAACGAAGGGACCACATCACAGAACCCTTAATTAAAACCGGCTGGCTGAAAATGGAAAACAGACGACAATTTAATTTTGCCACACAACTCAAATCATTTACCCACAATAACATTCCAAAAATCTTAACATCTAAACAACTACAGTTAAACTCTATCCATTTGTACAACACCAGACATAAAATGAACTCTCAAATACCACGTCACAACAGTACAGCATTTACGCGATCTTTCAGCTACATGGCCAGTCGTGTCTCGAAAGAGTTACCCACCAACTTAAAAAAAAACTGGATCATTATGTGTATTTAAGAAAAAGTACAAAGAGTTCCTATTGACAGGCCAAAGCCAAAAAAAAAAAAAAAAAAAAAAAAAAAAAAAAAAAAAAAAAAAAAAAAAAAAAAAAAAAAAAAAAAAAAAAAAAAAAAAAAAAAAAAAAAAAAACAGAAAATAAATAAAACAAATATATAAAGATGACAGGAGACTAATTCAGCATTATGTTACATATCTCACAATTTGTAAACTGTCATATTTTTTAATGTAACAGACTTAGTTTAACCTTCTTTATTAACAACTTTTGTAATTTAGCACGTAAGTTTTTTATGTATCTTATTGTTTGTTTCATAATCATTGTGTTTTTATAACTGTATGTAGTCAACAATATGCACGACAAATTTTAAAACGGCCGTGATGCTGAATTTTGCTCGTGTTAAAATAAATAAATAAATAAAAAAAATAAAAAAAATAAGACTATGCCTTTTTTAAAATTCGAGTCCACAGCGGAAGTCATAATTTGTATGTTACGGGAACTCACAATTAAAAATTAACTGACTTACTAAAATTAAATAATTAACACTTAAAATGAGATATTATGAGCCATAGGCTTAAAGATTTGAAAAAACCGTAAAAAATAAAAATCGTAGTAAATAAAGAAAATCTCACAAGTTTCACAATTTTTTTTGGAATATAAAAAAATTTATCTGTACGTTTTTAGCCTAAATCTTTAGCATATGGCCCATAATATATAATTTGAGTGTAAATTATTTCATTAGAGTAAGGCAGTTGATTTTTGTTATTCGAATATTCCTGTAACTTGCAAATTTTGCTGACATGCCACTAAGGGAAGAATATGATAGCTAAAAATTTTCTCAAGTGAAAAATTTGGTTGTTAAGTCTACAAATCTAACACTATATCGTACAAATATAAATTTGTGCAACTTTGCCGCTTAAACTCCCTTAATGGGTTCTTCAGCGTACTTCTCTTCTCTCTAACACTTCTCAGCCTATACCTCATAACACCTCGTTCATCCTCAGACTACCAAAGAACGACCGATATTTCTCTCACAGCTAGCTGCAGTCTTATTTTATCTGACCGAAACCAACCCTAATTGAAAACTGATGACATACTAATGTTTTTGTAGTACTGAGTTGTAAAAATTTGATTAATTTTATCGGGGTAAATTTAACATCTTAACGATGTAAACATAATCTTATGCAATACGTTGTAAGGAATTGCGAAATGTATTTCTTCGCCAGTAACTGTTCTTGATGTGTTTAGTTGACGCTACTTGTGCAATTTCATAAACTGTGCACAGTAACACAAATTATGAGAGTGAGCTAAAAGAAATGGGTGTTGTGTCGCATAGAGATAATTGTTTTTTTACAGGAAATCAATCGTTAAATTACCATGCAAGTGACCAAAGAGCTGTAATGTGGACAGGTTTTATTTGTTATCCTGAACGCTAATCATCATCTCATTTACCGTTTATGCCAACGGAAACCGATACCCTCAAATTATGGGTAACCACTGAGTGGAAGCAAAGCGCGTCCTTTCTTTCCATAACCCTTTTATTTTCGCAGGTGAAATGATTGACACGCCAAATAAACACAAACTACTTGAGTTAATAAGTACGTATTCTTAAATGCCCTGGTATCCAATACCGACTGTAGCTCAAGATGTACTGTAATTACAATCCTGCTGCATTTGAATGTTTATTCCACAGAAAGATGGCTCATATAGTTCATTTTATTTTCACGAATACAAGCAGAATTTCAGAAACTAAACAATAACTTTCGTTTGTGAATCTTATAACAGTTATTATAAAATTCTATAGGAACACTGATATTTTATACAATGATACCGAAAGTCTAATATTTGCTGACTGGACGTGGAAAGGGTTGGAAAGGTCTGGGAAAGATGGCGTGAAGCGTCACAGTAATAATAATATCTCACAGTAATAATAACATCGTATGGCTATGAGAAGTGTAATCGAGGGCAAGGGTATCGCATCCATAATGCTGACTATTGGGCACCCCTAGGCTTTCCCCTGAACGATGACATGGAAGGAAGCTCTACAATGGCCAGGCGCTGGAATGATGGAGGCGAGGGAAACATGAGATCCACGAGAAAGCTGCCGATCAGTCGTATCGTCCAGCACAATTTACACATGCGAAAATCCGGGGACTGACTCCGTCGTGAATCGAACCCGGATCGCCTTGGTAGAGCTAGTCTATGCGCGAACCGTGCTTCGCGGTATCAAATTTCCACCTTTGACGCGTGGTAACAGCGTAGCGATAAGAGTCAGTGTCCCACGCTTGGCGAGAAGCATATCGCCTCTATTCGCAGCGCGCCAAACTGGCGTGCAAGGTTTCCGTTGTAGTCTTTTTACTATGGGACTTTAAGCGGTGGCCCCAATATTTTACTTTGGAATATTATGAAGCAAAGACCAACGCATGCCTCTCGTTTTGCACTTTACGAATTCAGGTAATATTTTCGGAGTTACAACAGTCTAAAAAGCCCGTTTTTAGCCATTTTGAGAGGCCCGAAAATCATGTTTATAACAAGCGTGCTGCATTTTTGAAAAAATAGAAGCATGGTTTCAAGTGTGTGTTCTTTTCGTAGGTAAACATAATATGAATA
>PNEQ01125418.1:8097-28457 GCA_003012365.1 Medauroidea extradentata | reverse complement strand
TGCGAAATAAATGACTGTTAAAAGGAAACTAAAAATAATACAAGAAAACATAAATAAGCAGAGTAGCATACTGCTTATTTATGTTTTCTTGTATTATTTTTAGTTTCCTTTTAACAGTCATTTATTTCGCAATGGAGTATGTCCAAGTAAATAAATCCAGTCATGCACTCCCATTGCACAGTTCTTTCAAAGATCACCTAAAATATGTACTTAGATTATTTAAGGAGCTCCTTAAATTCAGTTGTTTGATACCCCACTCATGTATGAGAATAGATAATTATTTCTGGGTATTCTAGATTAATTGGATTGTATCTGAAATTCCGTGATATTTTTGGTTTGATGTATTTTATCCATTTGACTATACAATTTGTTAAAGTTTAGAACATGTCAGTCAGGTATACAATTAGTAGTATAACAGTTTTTTTGTATTTATGTCAAAAATTCATACCCTAATTTCATATGTTACAAAATTTTAAGAAGCATATAAATACAAGACCTAACCAAGCCACTGCATCTACATACACATTTTTTTATATCATTATGGTGTTCTTGGAAAATGGTTACTGTGATTATAAAATGTGAACTGCCACAATATGAATGCATGTTAACCAGAAGTAATGTTACTTTCACTCAGCACTGGCTAAATTAACTTCAGCTAATTGGTTGTGCTGGTCAAGTGGCCAGAATTTTTGCCTCCAACAAAAATAACCTGAGTTCTATTCCCGGTCAGGGGACACTTGTTTTTTTGCTTGTCGGAATCATTTCAGTTCATATAATTGGGCAGCGGGTTTTCTCACGGAATTCTACTTTCTTAACCTTTGCATTCAGTGCTCTCCCTCATTTGCTTTTAAAACCTTAGGCATATATTATCAGAATGTTATTTTCATGAGTTTTGTACTTGGGTCTTGATATGTCACTGCAAACAATACGATTTTGCAAATTTGATTTCCAACAGTTAAGTTTTTGCCATACAGATCAATTATACTTAGTGATTTTTTTTGTGCTGGTAATGTTTTAAGTTATGTTTCTTACAGAGCGAACTTGCTTTCGTACTTTAACTACCCAAACATTTTAAGCATGTAAAGTGAAACCTGGAGAAAAGGAAAGAGAATAAATATGTCAAGATCGTGCTTATTTGATCCCCTTATCAGGTTTGTTGTGGCTTCTTCAGCCTGAGCCCAAATCTGAACCTCTGCATTGGAAGACTATCCAGAACATTATTTCTGATTTTGGTGAGTATAACATCACCACGATTTTAAACGCTTTTGTTCTTTAAGGTGAAAGTGTCCGGAAATAGCAGATTCCACTATATTGCAGTCTAACTGTAAACTGTGGCATGACATGAGAAAATACAGACTTACTGCAAGTTCATTTGGGAAAATGGTAAGTCAGATTGCAAAGGAAAGGTTGGCAGATTATTTTCCTCAACAATTTGTTTCATGGAAGAGATTTAGGAGGGATACATGCCATTCAGTGGGGGCGCAGTCACGAGGAAGCTGCACTGAAAAAATATGAAATAGCGGCTAGGGTAAAACTGACGAGAACTGGTCTTGTGCTGGTATCTTCGTGTTTCTCCAGACGGTTTGGTGGGGATGGAAAAGTTTGTCGAAGTGAAATGCCCTTGTTCCATTCCTGACACTGGAGTCCACGAGGCTATTGAAGGGAATAAGTTTTATATACACAAAAATGAATGTAGAGTCTTGTACTTGGACATAGCTCATCCTCAAGGTTTTGATTATCATCACAAAATTCATGGAATTATGTATATTGCTAAGAGAAAATCACGTGATTTAATTGTATAGACACCAAAAGACACTGTTATTTTGGAAATTGCAAGTGATCCCACATATAAGAATATTATTGCAGATTTGAAACTGTTTTATGCAACCCAAGTCATTTCAAACATCTTTTCTGCAGTAATAGGGAAATTATAATTTTTGTTTATTCCTTAATTTATTTTTCATCTCGTTTAAACACTAGTATAAAGGAAATGATACATGTCAAAACTATTTACAAAATTTGATGTACAAAAGTAAAATGTTTTAAATTCATAACAGTGTAAATTACTGCAACATCCTGTGGTGCCTGAGGAAACACCTGAGAAACCCTTTTCAGTGAGGACACAACCAATGATGGCGCGCTAATGTCTGTCACCACAGTTCCCATGCTAGATGACGAGAAACACCTTACGAAAAGGCCTAAACGGAACAATAACTTATTGATTACAGAGGGGAAGAATAATGGAACTAATTTGACGGCAATCTTACTCACAAACATTATCTACGAAAAGCCCTACTTCAAATTAAAAACACAGAATTTATTACAATAAATTCTTAAAATTAATTTACTGCAGAAGAAAATAACTTTATCCTTGCAAACAGATAACAATGCAAATGAAAAAGGAAAAATAAGCACCATACAAAAACTTTGGTTAGCCAAGTGAAAGCAGACGAAAATTTCCAACACTAAACATATTTACAGATGTAACGAATACGTGAACAATCATACTTTGTACTTCCAGAAACATTCTTTCACTATCTAAGACAATTTCAAAGAGCTGAAAAGTACTTCTACCCTACATGGATCAATTATACAATACATTCAAATAATTTGAATACAAACATCAACTTAACTTGTGCAGAGAGTAGCATCATGACGCCCCAGGAATCCGAGTGTGTCAATCAGACCACAAGGACGCCTATTTATCGGACAAAATTAACTCATTCCCCTAAATATCACCGTCCAATAATATTTTTAATTACATCACTTGAGCGCACCAAACGCCCTCTATATTACGGTGGCGCTATCAACAAAAACAGTCTTACCATCCGCATAAAACATAAAGTTGGAAAGTTCTGGGCGAGAGACAACCCATGTGACTTCCAACACCCAATCACGGTGTAACTGACATCACAGCTGACGTAGGTATGAGCACCGCTGGCTTTCTTATTCTTACTTCAACGAGGACCGTGGCAGCAGACAGTCGTGCCGGTCGGTGTGTAACTTCGATTAAATTGCCAAACGCAATTTTAGGCAATTTGAGCAACTTAGCCAAAGTTAAAGGATCATTCGAGCGTGCTGTTAGAAAATAATATTTATTTAAGTGAACTGTCGATTCTGCATAGAGAAACTGTTTCAGAGATATGCATTTGTCTTAGATCAATAAAACTTAATATAATGGTTTTTAGTAAATTAAATTTTTTTCCTACACAAACATTAAAAAATTTTATTTTACATCAACTTTCTAGTGCAGTTATATACACATTTGTGTTTTTTAATTATAGATCTGTACACATTTTAGAACAGAGCGAAAATTTACCAGAAAAACTACAGAAATTCCCTTTTCAAGAAGCAATTGGGAACCTTCTCTACTCGACTGTCAAAACAAGACCCGATATAGCCTATTCCGCTGGATTTATCAGCAGACATGTCGAAAATCCAGTCAATCAAGACTTAGCGAATTTGAAAAGAACGTTAAGATATATCAAAGGAACTTTGAATAATGGCATATCATACAACAAAAATTGTTCACATGAAATAATAGATTTTGTGACTCCGATTATGCTGGAGATACCGAAACTAGAAAAAGTACAACAGGTTTTGTGATTTTTTACTGTGGAGGACCTATTTGTTGGCGTTCTAGAAAACAACCAATAGTGGCTTTGAGCAGCACAGAAGCTGAATATATAAGTGCTGCAGAATGTTGCAAGGAACTTTTGTTCTACAAAAGGGTGATTGAAGAACTGACTGTGAAATAAGTGTGAAATTGTTAATTGACAATTTGAGTACTATTGATTTAGCCAAGAAAGGCATTGTAAATAGAAGAAGTAAACATATAGATGTTAGATACCATTTCCTGAAAGACATTAGTGATCAGAAACTTGTGGAATTTGAACATTGCCCAACAGATAAACAAATTGCAGATATTCTGGCAAAACACTCTAATAATATCAAATTTAAACATTTTGTGCAGAAATATGGGGGAGTGTGTTGGAAAATAATATTTATTCAAGTGAACTATCGATTCTGCATAGAGAAATTGTTTCAAAGAAATGCATTAATACATTAATTAAAAAATATGAAAAAGTAAATGTAGAGTTGTTACTGATATAAGATGTTAAAACTAAAAACATCACACTAAAATAAAACCCATATTAGAACACGTGCGTGGAACAGCAACAGCACAAGAAAGTTCGTCGACGTCTTCAATTAAGGTAAGCGAAATAGCACGTCCATTTAACCAAGGTCGGGTAGGCAGCAAAGTTCAAAACAAGAGACGGGAACATCTCATTACATTGAAAGAAATCTATGACAAATTCAAATAAACAAATAAGACAACACACAATCAAAACTATTGACAAATAGAACACTTGACATTATAGAGCTTTTGGCATAAAAAGCCCTACAAAATTTATATGCCAATATATATATATATATATATATATATACATATATTTATATATATATACACACATACATACACAGAGATCACAATAAAATGTCAATATTTTACCACTTTTAATGACGTCACTACTTTCCAGTAATCGTTCATGCTGTAATAAAACTTCTGCAAAAGGAGTTTGATTGCCAATTTCTTAAAAACATTTTTAGTTTATGCCATTTTAATATATGATGGTAGTTTATTAAATACTTTTATTCCCAATTATTGACTTGTCGCATAGATTAAATTCTTATTAAATTGTTTAGTATGAAATTCATTTTTTGTCTTGCATTGTACTTGTGAAATTTGCTGTTTGTGCTTAAGGAAGATCTATTGTCATCTTAATACAAGTGTCCTGACTTACACACTCACTCACCCACTCATCAACGCACAGTCCAAACCGCTGGATTAAAACCATGAAATTTTGAGGGAAACTTCCCCTTGCCCCGTAGGCACCCGCTAAGAAAAGATTTATCGAAATTCGATAATTAAGAGGGTGAAAAGGGCTGAAATTTGTTTTCAATTAAGCCCTACTATTTCATTAATCGGGAAAGCTTTCATAATTTTTTTAACTTCAAAATATTGCCCAAACAAATGCATATTTGCGAATTTTTCGATATTGCGAAGTTCGAAAGTTAAGGGGATTAAAAGCCGTAAAATGTGTTTTTCATTAATCCGTGATTTCTCCCAAACCATTTCAGATAGTGAGGTGATTTTTTTTTAAATGATGCATAAGTAAATATGTTAAAAGTATTTTTTTTTAATTTTTGTAAATTCGTCCTTGAAAGCTGTAAAAAAAAATAAAATGTGTTTTCCAATAATCATATGTACCGCATATACCTGTTGAGATATCGAGATGATTTTTTCACAAGAATGAAGCCTACGGTATCTACAAATCAAATTCAGGATTATTTATAATTCGAAAATTAAGGATGTGAAAAGCAATAAAATGTTACAGTCTCCCAAAAAAAGAGAATGATCATGGAGAAATAATTCAACAGTAGTTTCTTTTTGCAACCTACTCATAAATAAGACCTCTTTAGACTGTAGCCTGTACATACGAAAGAATTATCACGGCCTGCCTTTGAGCATTCACTCAGGTATTGTATAAATTTTGTGGTGTGGGAGGGGTGGGTTTACAAGTTCGTATCCCGTGCAAGACTTTGCGATGGGAATTACTATGACATCATACGAGCATATGGCGCGCGCTCTTTACACTGAGCTAAGACAATTTATAGTTCAGCCATTGAGAACGCTAGCTGTTAAATGCCGTCATCACATATTTTATCCAGAGTTACTGTTTACATTACACAAATTCACGCGGGCAAAGCCGCATCCGGGCAACTATTTTATAGAGAAATATAGATGAATTAAAAACAAAGATGTTCTGCAATTAAGTACGCTCAGCGAAGTGGACTAAGCTGTTTGTATTTGTTGTTTTAAAGATATACAGAGAATATAGGAACACCATCAATTAACCCTTAACTGCCTTGTGTGTCCATATGGACACGCTTGCAGTACATTATTCAAACCTCTATGGATTTTTTTATTTTTCATTGTTGAGGTAGGCACCCATTCCATGGAGTAAAAAGAGTGCGTGTTTTTGTTATTATGTATAAACAGTTACTTTTAACTGGATGTTGCGAAGCCATTTGGCTGTGTTATTACTGGAAGAGTTAGAGATGCGAAAACCATGGACGTTGATACAAAGTAAGTACAATATTTTGCACTAAAACCTGTAATTATAATACTCTCTATATTTAAATAATATTATTATTGTTGTTTCTGTTACACTACTTGGTTATGTTTTCAAGTTATTACAATTTTCATTATGTATTCTGCAGTTAAATGTTGATGAGTCCAAATGGACACGCTAAGCATTAGTGATAGCAACTTTTTATAATTTATTGGAATTACTGGAAGTGGGTTATGTTGCTATTATGAGATGGCAAATTATATGAAACTGTTTCTCATTCATTGTGGTATGTACCCAGGTCTTATACGATACTACTCATAACGTTCACGATTGAATACTGAGATAGAGGCAACAATTAGCACATAACAGTTTCAAGTATTTTCCAAGTGTAGGCTAGCCTATAATATATTCAGTAAGTTACAGCTCAATTATAGACAAGCAATGCTAGGTGGAATAATCGACATGCAAACGCAATTATGCAAGGTGTCAACTAATTTGTGAAAGTAAACTGCACCAAATAAATGAGAAAATCGACAAAGATACATAAACATGACCACTGTTGCGACTTGAGAGCAAGGATATTCACATTAGACGAAGGTAGTGGACTGACCATCTGGGTCATCTGACCTCTCACCAGTAAAATTTCATTAAGTAGGTCACTTATTAGCCCATTAAAAATTATTAACTTTTGTTTTATGTAATAACTAGCCAGCGGAATTCCATATTACAGTTGGCTGGAATGCCCACTACTTAGTATTAGGAATATATTAGTGAGATTTGTAATCTACTTTCATTTTATGGTATCTGCATGAATTAGAAGATTAATTATGCAACAATTACAAATCATGCATTGTCTTATTTTTGCAGGCACTGGAAAAGCATTCTAATGCCAGGCATCACTGTTCAAGAGGCTGCGGATATCTTGTTTGGCGAGGATGGAGACGAGGGTGTAACTGCTGATGCTAAGTATATTGCCCCACCACAGCCAGACGTTCTCACAGACGAGGATTCAGGGGATGAAGATGAAGGTGGTATATTAGATAATTTGAATCCAAGACAACTGTCTGCTGAAGCGGAAATACGGTACCATGATGAAAGAGACGACGAACCAAGTACGCTTCATCGCTTGCCCCCTTCGGCAAAAAGGACATGGATACATGGAAATATGGAATCCTCTCTTAAACTATTTCCTGATGTGTGTAGTAGCAAATACCAAGATTTCTCAATTGTAGAATTATTTGAGTTATTCATTGATGACGATCTTATTGAATACTTAGTTCAAGAATCAAATAAATATGCAATATTCAAAAACAATGAACATCCGCACATTACTAAAGATGAACTGAAGTGTTTTCTTGGTATTTTGATTCTTAGCGGCTATAACAGTGTTCCAAATAAGAGACTGTACTGGGAAAATCGCAAGGACACACGAAACGAGTTTATTTGTAATGCTATCAGAAGGAATAGGTTTGAACAGATACTCAGGTTCCTCCATTGTGCTGATAACAGTGAAATTAGGCCTTTAGTAGAAAATATAAGAAAAAAATGTTTGCAGCATTTCATTCCCCAGCAAGACCTATCATATGATGAGTGTATGGTTAAATATTACGGCAAACATTCTTGTAAACAGTTTATTAGAGGTAAGCCAATACGTTTTGGGTATAAGGTGCGGTCTCTCTGTGCAAATGATGGTTATCTTGCGAATTTCAACATTTATCAAGGTAAATCTCCCAATGCAAACAATTTGTATGAAAATAATTTTGGCAAGGCAGCTGCCCCTTTGATACAAATGATTGATGACTTTAGTGAGGAAGTAAAGTTTTTACCTTACCATTTCTTTTTTGACAATTTATTTACAGGACTTTATCTGCTAGCATTTTTGAGAGAAAAAGGGTATGGTGGTACAGGAACAATTAGGGAAAACAGGATCCCTAAATCGTGCCCTCTTGCATCAAAAAATATTCTTCTGAAAAAGGAGAGGGGCTACCATGAATCATCAATCGTCAAAGAAGATGGTGTTCTAGTGTCAAAGTGGATTGACAACTCAGTTGTAGCTATAGCATCGAATTGTCTTGGTGTCGAGCCACAGTCAGCAGTAAAAAGGTATTCTCAAAAAGAAAAGCGAATGATACAAGTGCAACGGCCTCTTCTTTTTGGTGAATATAATCGAAAAATGGGTGGTGTTGATCGAATGGATCAAAACATTGCAATGTACAGAGTGAATATTCGGAACAAAAAGTGGTACTGGCCCCTCCTGTCATGGTGTCTGGATGTATGTGTTCACAATGCATGGCAACTGGCACGACGGTGTGGGAAAAAAATTTCTCAATTAGAGTTCAGGCGTGAGATTGTCTTGGTGTATTTAACTAGGTATGCCAATCCAACAAAAGGTTTTGGAAGACCATCTTTGCCATTCACTACATCAAGAAAGTGTAGAACATCGAGTGACATTCGTTTTGATGGCTTCAACCACCTAGTGAAAAAGATTGAGAAGAAGAGAAGATGTGCTGGTGATGGTTGTCTGAAAAAATCTAGTGCTGTGCGTACCCAGTGCAGCAAATGTGATGTCGGCTTGTGTTTGGACTGCTTCGAATCGTACCACACCCGGCATAAATAAATCTAGTGATGAACATTATAGTTATATGGTTTTGTGTTCTTACACTAAACTTGTGTTTTGAAAATGTGAACTGATGTATTGTAATGTATTATTAATAGGATTTAATGTGGAATACAACCCTGAATGGTAAACAGACTTTAAAAATAATGCATAAAACATATAAGTAAAAAAAAATTGTACAACTAAATCATTAGGGTTAAAATGATCACATAAATGCCTAGTGTGTCCAAATGGACACAGTGTATTGTAAATAATCTAGGGCAAACCAACTTCAAATTATATTTTTTTACGTTTGTATGTGTTTAATAGAGATAGATTAACATTAAAAACCAAAAATTTTAATGGAAAATTTTATCTGGGCAGTTAAGGGTTAATATGTAATTGAAAGTTAGTTACTTTTTTCTATAGTACACGCGGGCGAAGCCGCAAAGGGACAGCTAGTATATGTATAAAACACACAGATAAATGAAAAGACACGGAAATTGTTAAACAGTACTATTTCAAAACAATAAATTGCAATGAAAATTATCTGGTTTGCTGCAAACTAATTCTTATTTATTTTTTCTATAACACAAAAATTTTCTAATTTTCTTACGGAAACATACTAGGTATAATCCTACTTGATACACATATGCTACATACAAATATGACTTGACTTTTGTGTATTTCGTTCATCCTGTGTCCGTATTTTGATAATGGAAGCTATTTTTATAAGTTTGGGGTAGAATTACATACCTTAGGAAATATTTTCCGTGAAGTTACCAGAATACTTGAAATATTTTATCACTCTCTTAATAGGAAAATACTCCCCAAAATACATACTAACGATATTCATCATAGACCTGAATTTTGAACCGACAGTGTTTGCAGCGAAGCAATGTTGTTCCAAGTTGTTTTTATGGAAGGCAGAATGGAACCGGGTAGTATCATTAAAATTACTTTTAAAAAGAACAATTTGTTTATTATTTGTATTGGGAATGTTACAGAGATTAACTGAACATAGTGATCAGATAAACCATATTCTATGACATCCACAGAGGTATTAAACTATCGATTATTGTGATAATGGGTGTAATATGTTTACTGTAAAAAAATGTAAAAGTGTAACTTGAGTAATTTAATCAACATTACATGACAAGTTCTAAATTTACATAATGCAAGTGGGACTTACTTTAAGACATCAGATAAAAATTAATTTTTAATATATGAACACCCAAAATAATTAAATTTTCTTGCAATAAATTCCGAATACAATACCCACATGACATGTAATTTATTTACTCACAATTGACAGTTATGAAAAATTAAAATAGTATAAAAGTGTCCTTAAGTCATTCCACATGTCCTTCAATGAATATGTATATTGGAAAAATCCCATTATTTTCATAAACTATGTATGTTTTAATGTGAAAGTTTTAAGTACAGTCCATTGGATAGTACAATTTTAGATATTAATGAGATATTTTGAAAATCGAGGTCTTCAGCGTTGGTGAGGGATGACATGATGTGAGTATGGAGCAGCACCACCGGAATGAAGGGACGGAGGAAACGGGAGAGCCCCGAGAAAACCCACCGACCAGCGGCATAGTCCGGCACAATTCCCACTTGCGAAATTCCGGTAACCGACCCCGCCGGGAATCGAACCCAGATCGCCTTAGTGGGAGGCGAGAGGTCTGACCCCTCGATCACCACAGCCCCAATACAATTTGAAATGTCACGCTTGAGAATGTTTGCTCACATTAATTTTTGTTTGTTATTGTGATGTGCAAATGTTAGTCAATTGAGTGCTCTGTAGACTGATTATCATTAAAGTTGCACAGTTCTCTGTGTAAGTTTGAAAATTTTTTCTGATTATATTTGTTACATTTGTATGGAAACAATGTAAAAAAAAATTAAGGCAATATTATTAGTTGAATACAAGGCACATTTATCCATTTCATTACAAATAAGTATATGATTAAAAAGTTACTGTATCATATTTATGAAAATAACAAGGTAGATCAATAAAATTGTGAATCAGTATAAAACACTGGTTTTATGCCATTCGCCCGTATCCTACTTGAATGTGCCCTTAAATCACAGCTCTCAAAACAGGGTAATGTACTTCTAGCATTGAATTTCAAGGCTGCGATATTAAAACATCTACATGTTAGTGGCATGTTCTGAAAAATGTACATAATTTTAATTTATCTGTAAAGTGGTAGTCGTTTTCCATAAACATATTTAATTAATAAAAAAAACTTTTACGATCCTTGTGAATGCTCCTTCCTAAAATCCAAAGTTAGTAAAAACTCAGGGATATAGCGAAAAAGTGTTGTCATTCCTTGGTTTGTACACATGTATACGTATTGCATTCTCGGCATAAGTGTGACATACATAGCAAAGTCATAGAGAAAAATAACTTTCTACATTTAACTTACATGTTAGTATATGAATTCGTTATTGCAAAGTGATTGCAGCTCAAAAAAACTTTTTTATATATGTGTAATCCAGTACTTTTTTTGTTGAGTAATTGCCTTCAGTTTCACAATATTATGACGTTAAAATCTTGTAAATGCCTTCCAGTTTGATAATAATTTTACGTATCAATAGAAAATGTATTGTTAATGGATTAAACACTGTGGTTAATGCTTAGGCAATTGCAGTATAACTCTTGCACAACTTTCATTTATGGGTCTACACCTGTGTAATTATACAGGTTTTCCATCTGTTAGCAATGAATTTTAATAAATGTACTGGTAAAATAATAACAAAAGAACAACTCTCCCACAGCTCTGTTGTGTAACCTTGGAAACACTGCCCCTTAAACATTCCAAGACCAGCCGCCTTGCTTAAAGTTCGGGCAATTTAGTGTTTCGAAATATATTTGAAATTGTCGCCTGTTTCGCCCCTGAGTCTCACATAAGTTTCTTTTACTCTAACCTGAGCTTATTTTTCCCACAACTGAAACAAGAAATAATAATATCATGTTTTCAGACACTGAAGTTAACTACTCTAAATAGTACAACACACTAACCCAATTTTATTTTTACCTGGCTAACTGGCTTTTACCTTTTCGGCAATGTAAGAATGCTACGTACTATTTTAGGACTTTCAGACTAAAACCCACTCCAGTACTGGAACGAAAGTATAGGTTTGGAGATTGTAAGGGATAAAATGTCTGTAAATACCTTTGAGAATATTAGAGCAAACCTTTATTTCAATGATAACTACAGTCAAATTACAGACCCACAAGCGGAGTATTTCGATAAGCTACGCAAGTTGCGAGCTGTTTTAGACTAACCTAGTGAACGGTTTTTGTTAGTGCCAGTGGAAGAATGTCTATCTTGTGAAGTATGTAGCAGATTAAAATGGTACTGATATATCTAATGTTCTGTGGAAAGATAACAAATGTGTCACACTTCTTTCTACACTTTTTGGTGCCCTGCCCACGCATTCAGTCAAGAGATATGACAGGAAAGCAAAGACGACAGTGAATATTGAGTGGCCAGACATTATCCCCCAATACAACATCCACATGGGGAGAGGGTGTAGATTTGTTAGACAATATCATAGCGTGTTACAAGATTGTTCTCCGATCGATGAAATGGTACTTCAGATTGTTTTACCACTTATTAGATCCGACGGTGATCAATGCCTGACTAGCAGACCTAGCAGACTCAAACTTGAAGTTGGAACTGTTCTGTGTGTGACTGGAAAGCAGACACTTGGCCAAAGGAGAAGACCCAGCGAACTCAATCAGCAATTTGCATAAAAAAAGAAAAAGAAGAAAGGTACAGCTACGCACATTCCACATAGTGAAATTATTATTTCCACATTAGACCTAAACATGAAACTCCAACATGAGCTCTACAATAAGTTATTCATGTTACGATTGGCTGTGCACGACACTCAACACACGGAAATTTTCTGTTTTGGCTCTATCTGCCATGTGTTTATCTTGTGTTTTTTTTTTCTGTGCATGTGTTGTGCACAAATGAAGCATAAGGGGGACAACTGAAACACCCAATACCAAACATAAACCCACAAGTTATGACATCATCAACATGGCGTCGATGACATCACATATGTAATACTCGCGATTTTCCCCATTTCCCCTTCCTACATTCTAACGAGGAGGCGCTAGGAGCGTGGAGGTTTTTGGACGGGGACACATATTGCTCAGATAATTACGTGGTATCTGTAGTTCAATCGGGCGGGGGGAAGCCAATTTAAGAACATGATACCGCAGCTGATATCGGGTGCTTCAATTGAGTGCCTCCCCGCCCAATTGAAGTATGCGATACTAAGCTAATATTCGAAAAATATGTGTTGCACATCGTTGATATCGGGTGCTTCACTTGGGCAGGGGGTACCCAAGTGAAAAACGCGGTAGCGCCATTGGTATCGGATGTTTCAATTGAGAGTCCCCCAACCAATTAACTACACGATACCAAGAACATATACCCAAATTATTTGTTGCACAGATACCTTACCTAACGTTAACGTAACTTCATAACAACACTCATTTAATTAAAACGTACTTCTTGCCCTTAACAGCAATTTTTTTTAAATCAGAGTTACCTAACAAAACTATAACCTTATTCCACAATGTAATATTATTACAGTATATTTTATGTTAATTATTTATTTTATTATTTAAATGGATACTTCAAGGTAATATTTGTGTATATGAACTTTAATTGATAGAGGAAAGGCAGCAAAACCGACATAGGTCTGTAAACCGACACACCCCTGTTTTGTCAACTGGATGATGCTGCACTCTACTGCCGGGCCGTGTACTACGTCGTGAGGGCCCATTAACGTGTGAAAGACGAACTGCGGCTAATTTCAGTATATGTTCGCGTCGTTGCAGTACAGTGCGTGTTTTTTGAACTTTGAAAGTTATTGCTGTTTGAGTGTCAAGTGCATATTGAAGGGACACAGTAGTGGTAAGTAAATTAAATGCCGTACTGTGTTATTATACATGTTTCAAGGGTTTGTAAACAGGTTAGTTTGTATTTTTACCGCTTATGGTTTCGCGACAATAAAATGAAAGTGAGAATAGGGTGTATTGTAAACCGACATGCCATGCCAGTTTGGGGGTCTATAAACCGACATACCATACGAGTTTGAGGGTCCATAAACCGACATACCCATCGAGTTTGCGGGTTTGTAACCGACATACAGTGATGTTTTGTTTTGAATGTGTCTAGTCGCCTTGAACAAATGAATACTGTTTGCTAATTTAAACCTTATTTATTTGTTTCAGATGGCCCGTACGAAATATAAAAACAAAGGACCCACAAACCCGTACAACAAAGGAGCAAATGTTCGGCAATTGAACCCTGACAATACGGCGAAGGCGATAACAGCAATACACAAACACGAAATGGGTTGGCTAAAGGCATCTTAAACATTTAACGTTCCACAAAAACACTAAGGCGTTTGGCAAATGTAAATATGGTACTCATGAACAGGCTGCAAAATGTAAACACAGAAGGCCTACAGTTCTAAGTCCTAGAATGGAACAGGAACTTGTTGAGTATTGCCTCCAAATGTAGTCAACATTTTATGGCTTGACAAGAACAGATCTAAGGAGGATGGGGTTGCAGTTAGCACAGAAAAACATTACACGTCCTTTAAACAGTCTTATGGCTGTTAAACTTGGCTCCGTTAATATTCAAAACGGCATCCTGAATTGACTGTACGGAAACCAACGGGCACATCTTATGCGATAAAAGAGGGGTTTAATAAAAACATAAACGCAATGTTGGACACTTTTGATTTCTTAGATGCTGCTTATGAACAGCATAAGTATCTATATGATCGTATATTTAATATGGACGAAACCGGTTTAACCATCGTTCAAAACAAAATAACACAAGCTGTTGGAAGAAAGGGCAAGCGTCAGATCGGTGTGGTCACATCTGCTAAAAGAGGATCTTTAACAACAATCACCTGCTGCATGAGTGTTAGTGGCTCGTTTGTGCCTCCGATGGTTATTTTTCCATGCAAAAATATGTCATACTTTTTGATGAGAGGAGCTCCAGCTGGTTCCATTGGTGTAGTACATCCATCAGGGTGGGTGCAAACCAACTTATTTACACTGTGGTTCAAACACTACATCGCGAAAACTAAACCATCAGAAAATTATCCCATATTGCTGTTACTAGACGGCCATTATAGCCACACGCGGAACCTCGAAGTAATCGATCTGGCCAAGGCTAACTTTGTGGCAATAATTTCGTTTCCAACGCATTTTACACACAAGATAGCAACCTCTTGACAAAACCTTCATGGGTGCTACTAGCTCGAGACAATGGAGTCATTCTTTTACAACTTCCTTCCCATACGACGCATCGACTACAACCACTAATTGTGGCCTTCTTCAAGTCACTATAGACCTACTATGATCAAGCTGTGCAGAAATGGCTGAGAACTCATCCTGGGCTCACTGTTACCATGTTTCAAGTCGCTGGGCTATTAGGGGAAGCGTATGAAAGAGCTGCAGTAATTTCAACAGCTGCTAATGGGTTTAGAAAATCAGGAGTATGGCCAGTCGACCGTACAGTTTTCACTGACGAGCATTTTACTGCTTCGGATCTTTTAAATCCAAACATTGAAGTAGAAAATGCTCCAGGCTCTTGTCCACCTATTACAGAGGTCAACACTCCTGTAGCAGATCCAATTGTACGAACTGATAACAAGACCCCAACCCCAGAAAAGAGTGGTATTGAGCGTTACTGTAGGGGAAATATCACCTGACCCATGTGTCCACCCTAGGAACTTGAAGAGAAGAAGAGTAGGTGCTGCAACTGAACTAACATCCAGTCCATACAAGGACCGCCTCATCTGTGCAAACAAAACACCAAAACGTGTGCGTCCATCGAAACGAGTTGGTGCTTCGAAACCTGGGCAAGAAAAGAAGGGAACAACACTTGAAGAAGAAAGTAAATGGTTCTGCAGTTGCTGTGAAGAGGCAAGAATTGAAGATATGATACAATGCATGAAGTGTAGGTCGTGAGTGCATTCTAAATGTGCAGGTGTTAAGAAAGGAGTGAAAAAATATTTCTGCAGCGAGTGTGGTGTTAAGAAATGATTTAGTACACAGAAGTACCTTCTCAGTATGTCTAATTGTTCATCATTGAAATGGTCCATTTAAGGAGACCGGTGGTCCAATTTAAGCAACCAGTTGCCTAAGTTGGACCAAGTACAGGGTTCAACAAAATGATTTATTACTGTGCTTGCATGTTTACCATTATAACTCTATCTTCATATTATATTAGTGCAATATACATGGTCCATAATCCATACATGCATTTACGTGAAATTAATTTTTTGGTAACAAAAAAAACACATTTTCAAAAACTGGTCCAAATTAGGCTACTTACTCTTAAGCCTACAAATACAACATTGCAGCTAGAAAAAAAACGGGGATAGGATGCACCAAACCAAGTAAGGTTTTTTGACATGTGGATAAAATAGGCGGATACAGAGCAGCTCTGGTATGCAAAAGCATAAGAAATAGTACACCCTCGAGAAAACCATGTGCCAGCTGCATCATCTGAAACCATTCCTACAAGCGAAAACCGAGAAGCCACGGCCAGGAAGTGAACCTGTATCATATAAGGAGGAGGTATGCACTTTGACCACTGCACCAACTATGGGGTAGAAATTTAAAAGGCTTATGTTTTGTGAAAAACTGATCAAATAATATAATGGCAAATTCATTCACAGTCACATTTAGCACAATGGATTTTCCGTTAAATATATTTCAAGTATCATCGATTCCGGTACCTGGCGTGTTGTAAACATTAGACTACAGTGTCTACTGACGCCCCTGATATCATAGACTTACTGATGTCCAGGAAAACGCACACTGAGGTTATACACCTGTTAGTAAACAAAGTTGTATCGTTTTGAATTATTTGCAATTAACTTCGTAACAAATGAAAACATATGCTCTGTGTAACAAGTTCTGAAAGTTTCGTTTATACCATGTAAGAAACAAATTAATATTCTATTTAATTTGATTTCGTTAAGTAATTATTTTGAATCCTCCTGAGATTCGTTGTTTTTAGTGTCTTGTGCCTCATTCTTTTTATTCCATGACAGTGAAATCGCATTCGCTTTCTTACTTATTTTCAGCTATGATATGTTGTTTTCTTACCCATTGTATATTTCATGTGCGACACGCCACTCACTGCACAGTATTTCATGTGGAGATGAAGGCGGCGCGATGTGGCGACCCAGCGAGAACGTCATTTACTGTTTTTATGCTGGCCTAAAGTACTCTCCGTGTAGTGCCCTAACATTTACGATGGCGGCAGATATAAAGATCCAGGCCGTCGTAGAATCTGCCGTGGTACCTACAAGTTCGAAGGTTCAGGGAGCAAGATGGAAGTGTGCTAAAGCACTTGTTTTAAACAATGCCTCCCAGGCTCAGAGATATAAACTTACTTAAGCAAGGAGGAAGCAATCCTCTCTTATGACCACACATGAACTGAATTCAATAAAACCCATGAGTAAGTAAATTAAAATGTACGTAAAATATTGTGAGGGATTTCCTATAATTTAAAATTCAAATTTAAAATAAAAAAAATATTTAAATCAGGTTGGGGTTAAAATTAATACATATGAAATTACATCACTTAATTACTAGGGGAAAGGCAGTAAAACCGACATACCATTTTGTTTTGAGCTCTTGCCTTGTACGACAGGCAATACGACCTAATCAGACTAATAGAAATTAAAATGAAGTCAATATTTAATCAGTCCTTTTGCAATAGCTCAGCTCCGGCAGAGGCTTTAATTTATAGGCCTTAGTGGGGTCATTCTATAAATCACTCCAAGAGTTATGAAATTAAGTCGATATGAGCAGTATGTTATTTCGATACTATCTTCTTTGCCCTCTAGGATACAAAAACGTTCGAAGAAAGTGAGACTATGCGGAGACTGATTACAGGCGTCTACATTACAAACGTTGTCAATGTTCCCTTCGGCAGTAGACCACGAAGACGAACACAGGAATTGCAGCTGGACAAACGATAGGGTTCATTCCTTCCGTCTTAGTGGCACTACAGACGTCGGATCTCGATCCCAGCTCTGCCAGCATCCACAGCAGTGTCCGCGAAACACGTACCACCTCTTCGATGGTTACGAACGTTAAATTTCTCTAGCTCTCCAAGTTCATAATGATTATTTTGTTTCACAGAGCTTATCCTAATAAAATTTAATTTCCATCGAGCTATTCCTGCGTGTATTGATACTTCACAGAACTGCCCAATGTATTGCCTGTACTAAGAAACATATTCATAGTTTAAATAATTATTTCCCAGACAAATCTAAAACAAAGAGAATTTTACATTTTATCTGGCGTATTAAATGATATGCCAGAATTTCAAGACAAAGTGGAGGGTAAATTGCAAATTGAAGCTCAGCAATACAAAGCTAGTGGTTTGACTTTACCTTCCTGTAACAAAGATTAAAACTTGAACTGTATGTTACAATATTTAGGCTAACTTATTATTAACAAACAGTCCGTGTTAAACAGCACTTAAATAAAAATATCGAAACTAATGTACAACTTTTCAGATTATTTACAGACAATAATACCGACAATTACAATTATTTTCTTTTAGATAAAATAACACTTCGTAGTCGGTTCTTACTTGTGAACTTTAAAACACGTAACATTAAGTTCTATGCTGTGCAAATGACAAATCAATGCAAAAACGTGCTATTCACGATAAGCATTTGATTCTTCGCAAGAATTATGAGTCTTAACTATTGTGACATACCAGTATATGCCAAAAATGTTTAATTTTATTCTGTATGTAAGTGCACATACTGAATGTTGTCGGGAACATGGCATCAGGATCAGTTCTATTTATGGACATAAATGAACACCAAAAAAGTAGGTTAATTTTCTGTGCACATTAATTTTGGCTGATGCTAGCAAATCAACAGAATTTTTTATTCTTGTTCAGTGGACCTGCAAAAACTAATGTAGTTACATTGTATTTGTGTTTGGTATTTGTTTTAAATCTGTGTGAACGAAAAATTATTTAGCTTGTAATAGATGAAATGGAAAAAAAGTAAATAGCATACAAAGCTGGTCGTAACATAAGGGAGACATAGACCAAGCTCATATGGTTAATAAATTAAGATTTGTAACTACTGTCTTTTAATTTTAATAAACTTACATTAAACTACAAGCAAATTTGAAAGCCTGGTATTTATCCTTGACTGACATATTCCTTTTTGTACCATCTCTGTCTCAAACCAGTTAACCACGTCTTACCAGACACTATACTTAGACTCTCGGCATAGAAACTTATCCCGAAATTGAGAGTTATATTTTACCTCGTATTTTGTGACACGAGATGTTAATACTTTTAAGTCATTCTCGAAATCATGTGGAATTACGAAGGCCACATCACATGTGAAACTGGTTCACTGTGTTAATCTAATATTTAAATAACATTTAAATATACATTACCAGTTTACCTTTTACTTATAATGATATATATTGCACTGAACATTTTTTATTTTATACCTACGGCTGTCTATGTGATGGTGCATACAGCTTTATGAGAAAAGTATACGAGTGTAAACATGTTCGTATATATATATATATATATATATATATATATATATATATATATTGCGGCTACAGTTTTCACTATTCTAAAGTGCTCAGCAGCCACCACTGACATCCTGGTTCGATTCTCAGTGGCCGTCAGTCACGGATATTCGCGTGAGGCAACAGTACCAGACTACGCAGTCAGCCAGCGAATTTTCTCTAGCACCTCCCGTTTCCCCGCTTTTAATATTTGGTACTGCCATATCCATCTCATTTTACCCTCACATGCTCTTAATATCTTTATGTTCAAGAGTTGACAAAATGTATCAATTATTGTGTATTTACCACCGTTCCTCTGGCGTACGTGACTCAAACCACATCCGAAACATTATGAAATATCTTATTTTAGACCCCTGTAATGCGGTAATTCTCCTGCTGTTTTTCCTGGTATATAAGGGCTGAATCGACAAATTGGGGAGCGTTCGCTATTGGTAGTGCTAGAGGAAGGTGCTACGCCTGTGGAGAGAGACTGGTGAAGACATCTTGGTGACGTCAGAGTCTACTGTGAGGCGGCAGGCGGCTACCTTCGGAGCAGTGTTGGGCGAATCAAGAAGACTGCTGCGGCGGGCTGACAGGCGAAGAGGAGGTGCGCGACAGGAGTCGAACCGAAGACCTCAAGAGTGAAGACAGCGGTGCACTCGGGGTGCTGCGCAGCACATGGTGAGCTATCGCCACTTCGGACTGATAAGGTTGTACATTGTCCCTATTTGAAAGCCTGTTGTATATATGACTGAATTTTATCGTGATTTGTAGTCTTAAATTAATTGATGGTAGACTTTATTTTGTGCTTTAATTGTCCAAGCTAATTAACGTGTCTGTGACACAGGAGTAATTGTGTGCATAACTAATTGTGTTGTGAGAGTTATAGTTGATTACTGTTTTGTGTATTTCGTAGCTTTGTGAGCTATTAAATCCAGTACTTAATTTAACTCTTTTATTTCTAATTATAAGACCTCTATCCCAAAGAACTCATGGGAAT
>PNEQ01125417.1:9295-28461 GCA_003012365.1 Medauroidea extradentata | reverse complement strand
ATGAAGGACCATGAAGTGAGCACACTTTAACTTAAAGACTTATATCTCTGCGCGTTACCAACAACACATACACAAATTAATTATGTAACTTAATTACATGAAGGACCATGAAGTGAGCACACTTTAACTTAAAGACTTATATCTCTGCGCGTTACCAACAACACATACACAAATTAATTATGTAACTTAATTACATGAAAGACCATGAAGTGAGCACACTTTAACTTAAAGGCTTATATCTCTGCGCGTTACCAACAACACATACACAAATTAATTCTATGATAAAAGTATTACTTCTCTTTCTGTAGTGGCCGAGGTTGGCGAGGTGGCCAGAACACTCGCTTCCCACCAAAGCGATCTGAGTTTGATTCTTGGTGGCGTCGCTCCACGGATTTTCACATCTAAGAATCGTGTCGGACGATGCCGCTGGTCAGCGGGTTGTCTCGGGGATCTCCCGTTTCCCTGTCCCATCATTCTGGCGCTGCTCCATACTCACCGCATGCCAACCTTCGCCAGCGCTTAAGACCGAGATGTTACGTGATGACCAAAATCCCTTGTCACTCCTGTGTGTGGCTTAATGCGCTTCACATTTGAAAGTCAAGTAGAATGTTAGTGAACGTATATTTTTTGTTTATTTATTTTAATTGTAACTTATATTCGTGGTCTCGGTTCCATATAATCTGCTTAGACGTATCAGTTTCGGTAATTAGCATACCGTTCATTTCTCGTAGTTCAAGAATGTTATTGAAACAGTATTTTGGTAGACTAGTTGAAGTCAAAATTAGTTTTATCTACGTACAACCCACATGTGATAAATTAATGAAAATATATAAATTACGTGTGCAACTAAAATATTAATTTTGTATTCGACAAATTTAAAAGTCATTTTATGAACGAATACATGTTGCGGAATACCGTCCTTGCTTAAAAATTTTTTCGTTCGCTCAGAATGATAAAATGTGCAACTAAATTTTTTTTTTTTTTTTTTTATTAGTTGAAAGCCTTCCTGTGACTAATTTTCTTACTGAATTTAAAAGAATTAAAGATATTTCCTATATAGTCAACATAATGCCTTAAAGGAAGTTAATCGCTATCCAAATTTAAAATCATGCTTATTGAGCCTAAATTTTGGCATCGGTTTGTCTAAAATATTTCGGAATCAATTATCACGATTTTCATGCCCCAGTACGCTTGAAAATTGATTACAATTAGCAAGGTACATTTTTTTAAACTCTTAAATTGGTTAAAAATTTATAATACATGCATTGTTTTCTGCAACTATCTTTATGCCTTGTTAACTGTATGTGTAATCGCTTACCTACACTGATAGGAAACACGTAATAAGAAACTTAAATTTTAATTTCCTAAAACTTTTAACAGTTTCTAAATTACCTTGATTACTTTTTTTACTTCGTTAAACTAATAATATGGCAGGCAATAGAGCTGTGAGATATGAGACCTAACACATTGGTATAGGGTAGGTGCAAAGAAGAAAAAGATGTTGATATGAACGTGATTCATAATTATAAAGTGTTTCTTCTTGAATTAACAGCGTTACATGTTCTAACAACGATCTTATAAACTATTCTTCTTCCCCTAATAACTCGCTCATAATCTGGGGTCTGAAAATTATTTATATTATGAGTGTGTGACAGATTTTGCTCAAGGTTCAACATCGAGGTCATAAGGGCTGTTGAGATGAGACATGGCGTGAGTATGGAGCAGTGATGTATTGAAGAGGTGGAGGAAACGGGAGATACCCAATTAAACCCTCTGACACGATTCCCACATGCGAAAATCCGGGGACGAACCCCGCCGGGAATCGAACCCGTATCGCCTTGGTCCACGGGCCCGTTATGAATTGTTCTTTATAATTGACAATTTTCATTTACTGTCAAAAGAGTAAATAGCACGTGGACTTGGCGCTCATTATGAATTTTTTTTAATTTTCCTAACTCACCAATACATAATAAACAACTATTTATTGAATTGGATCAGCAGAGCAGATTACAGAGAAGTTATGCAGCCTAGGGAAGTAGCAACCAAACTTAAGTAACAGCAATACTTTCGAGTTATGTGATAATAGTCTAGATATTGTTACATATTTTATCGGTTATAGTTTCAAACGTTTCTGCTGCAGAATAAGATTGATCCGCAGAAGAAATTATTCAGAACCTTCTGAATAAACTCACGCCCAATATTTAATATTGCTACGATAACGTAGCATTCAACAATACTGCCCTTTTTGTATAACTACGACAGACATGTTCTACTGAAACAATTTTGTTCGCAAAATAAAGTTTTTCAGTACAAGTCATAGAAAATTCGCAGATTTACGGTAATGTTATTGAAGAGTAAACAAACAAATTTGGCAGTTACAAAATAATTGTAGATAATAATATTATAAATAACAGACAAAACCTACTAACTTGAAGCGGCAAAATGTTGAAGTTACCGATCAGAAACGCCTCTCCATCACATAATACTTGGCGTTGACATTAACAGTCTTAGTGGCGAGTTACCTACACATTAGTGCCCATGTGATTTTGCTTACTGCAGACCGATGCGTCTGGTTCTTACTTTAGTAATTATAATTTTATATTTGGTTTTAATAATCGCGTGATGAAGCAAACTTTACGTAAATGTGTGTCTTATTTTACATTTGTTTTTTGTAATAACTAGTTTTATTACCTTCAGCATTTAAAAAATACTGTAAAAATCGGGTCGTTTTTACTAAAGGACTCTTCGTGTAAAAGTTTATATGTGTTATACAGAATGTTCTGGAATGAATGATCGTAAATTACGTGAGTGGCACACAACGTGAAAAGAAACATAATTTTATGGAGAACATTTGTCTGGAAACACCAATCTACAAAGTTTCAGGGACTAACACAAGTGTTCAAATTTGAATAGCGCGCGCTCCGAGGCGCCAGTCCAGTGGCTGAGAGGGTGGGCGATAACAGCCAAATCAAAAACAAAATAACAGGACTTTGGGTGGCAGGTAATTCGGCGCATGCGCAGAGTGAATCAAACGAGGCACACCTTTACAACAGATGTTCGAAATTACGCAAGCTAATACGTTGTTGTAAGTCCATCTCTTGTCACGCAGACTTGGCTCTAAAGTGGTACCCACAGAAATTGATCGAGAGGGTGCAGGTCCGGTGAACGAGAAGGCCAGGCGACAGGTCCATCACGGCCAACCCACCGTCCAGGAAAGATGTCGTTCAGATGCCGTCGCACAGCACGTGTGTATTCGGCTGGAGCACCATAATGTAGAAACAATATGTTGAACACGATGACTAGTGGTACATCATCTAGCAGATCCGGGAGGATGTGTTGCAGAAAATGGAGGCACTCAATAACATTGAGTCGCCGCGGTAGGACGTGTGGCCCAATAAAACTCTAGTGAACTAAATCAAATACCCTAGAGACAATACCGGACAGCTCTATGCAAATACTAGGAGTAAGCTTGTGTAAAAATAACCTAGCGGTAAGAGGTGAAACTAATTCATATTTTGATAGTATTTTTGTGTAATGATTGTATTTTAGTATTTAACATGCTTTATTTAATTCTTTACATATTTATCGTACAGCTGTTTTTTTATTTTCTTCACGCAACGAAAATATGTTCTCCATAGAGAATTGTTTTCTAGAATTTTTATGTTGGCAGCGTACATCGGAAATCAATTAAATGTACGGTGCTGTTCTCTCGTGGTTTGACGTGATGATACAATCATAATTCTCTCCAAAGCGCTCAAGCTGTCCGGTATTGGTATATAGTGTATTTGTCTAAATCTCTGCCCACATATTTACTTGAAACAGCCGCTGGTGTGCTGCTGTGTGCGGTGCGAGTGGATTCTCGTCACTCCACACGTAGCTGTTTCTGCTGTTAAATATACCGTCACGTGAAAACATTGCCTCGTCGCACCACACTGTTTCACTGAAGTGAGGATTTTCACTTTGATGTGCGATAAACCACTAACAAAACGCAACTCGTTTTAGGAAGTCTGCTGGCTCCAAGGCCTACACTGGTTGCCGATTGTAAGGATGCAGCAGCTGTTCGTGGGTAACCTGCCACACGGTAATGTGACTAACGCCTGTGTTGTGCGCTATGGTCCGAGTGCTGGTTGATGGGTCTTCGGCCACATGTTCCGGGACATATTACTTGAAACGTGACATTCAAACAGTTCGACTGGCACCGACGTCAACCATTCATTGAATGAGACTCCCAGTCTCCCGCAGCCTCTGGTCAATACGTATGAACGTCCTTTTGTCTGCTACACGTCTGTTAGGATAGCACTATTGGTAGAGACACGCAAAATTCGCGGTATTTTCTGACAGCTGACTAGACTCCAAGTGACTATAGGCTTATTCGACGTCTCCCGCTGGCCGATATTGTCGTGACTTGCTGCGGAGAATGCTTACACGGTAGAAAGGCCAATCTCTGTAAAGACGTAACACAAGTAAAAGACAACATATAAAAGTTCGTAGCCAATTAAATCGCATAGTATGCTTTGTTACGTATAGGAAAGTGAAGTTTAGTCTGCTACCAAATGATAACACGAATTTTGCATGTCTCTAGCTATTGGTAAATGCAGGCTGCTTCTGCTGCATTTCCTCTTTGCCTCTCATTACGCCAAGTGCATATCAGTCATGTCTGTTAATGCCCATTGGGACATGTTGTTAAAGTTTTCAAAATCCGTTATCGCAATTCCACGCGCATTCAACTGTCAACCGTCAACTCTGCACTAATCACACAACAAACTACAAGCAAACATTTACTGTGCTGTACAGCGACGTGTAGGTGTTTCTGTATGTAGGAACGTGTGTGTGGCCCTCCCTCCTCCCTTCATCATCAACTGATACTTGATTGCAGTGCAATGACGCACCCTCTCAGCCAATGGCCTGGCGCCTCGGAGCGCACGCTATTCAAATTTTCGCACTTGTGTTTGTCTCTGCACCTTTGCAGTGTCCTAGTTTTGGACAATTGTTCTGCAACAAATGGACGTTGTTATGCATTAACAGACCAAGTGACAATTTCTAGTTATCATAAAACATGCTATAAGTTTGTCAGATTTTATATAGTCCTTCAAAAAGTATTTCAGTCCTAGAAAGTCAACATTTATGACTTCAGAATACAGGATTATTAAAATAAATTTTGTAAGACTGTTTCAAAGAAGAAAAATATTTTGTACATAAGTTATAATTGGCACTTGGTCTGTTTATACATAACAACCTTTAAATAATGTTTCTTTACACGTTGTCTGCCACCCACGTGATTTAGGACCATTCATTCCCGAACATCCTGTATATGACCTTCTTTAATTACTGACATAATAGTTAATTAATAGTTTGTATAAATTTCAAGTGGATCGCGTTTTAATGTAATACAAGTCAAATTATTGCTCAGTTTTAAGCCAGAACATTCAATTGAATCTTTCTCACTTCTAAACTGCTACTTGTCTTTAAAAATATCGCGATTCATATTCTTATCAGTCAACAGGATTCCTCGTAATCTGTATACATATCCAATACACTAATACATATCCAACAATCAGGTCTTATCAAATCATAATTTATTATTATCATCCACACGAATCATTTTACTGTCTTTGAATGTTTCTTGCAATGGGACAGAATAATAAACTGTATAACTGTCGACCTACACCATTGCATGGCGCATGGCCACAATAATAAAGTTTGTCAGAAATCATTGTATTTAACGCAAACGTGAATTTTCTCCAACTCTTTGCATAGTGATTAAACAGTGTCTAAGTCAGTCTACCAGTTAAATACAGTGTTAAAAAATGAAATCATCAGACTGTTAATATTCTTCTGTCGTTCACAAGTAATACGGAATAATTTTAACTTGTGCACATGTTTCGTTTATTTACCGAATGCTGCAAGTGAATTAATTTTCCCTTGTATCACGTCAGTGCGCTCGAGAAGGTTTGTTTACTGTCCACTTTTGTTCCACGAGCACACATCCATCAACATACACACACACACACACACACACACACACACATATATATATATATATATAGGTGTTTCTAAATTCGGCCATAAGACTTCGGCAGCTAATACCTAATGATAAATGAAGCAAAAAACATACAGGACACGTAGTACCTAAACCGAATAGTACGAGAAATGAAATTAAAAACAGTCGAAAAATCGGAAACCATATGCGATGAAAGGACAAAACCCAGAACAGTGTTTTATGTTATCGAGATGAGTAATCCCACAGCAAATGTTCGTTCTAGCATTCCGCCACTATGCAAATCTCAGGGGTGACCACCCTTGTATGTCGTCAAACTTTTGCATTGTCTAGATATGGAAGTATTTGAGGACTGGCAACAAAACATCTTGCAAAAACACTAGGTGCCTGTCTGCATTTAAGCGAGCAGGTAACATATATGGGCCAATTAAATAGTCACCTCAATATCTCACCAAACATTTACGCCAAATTGGACTTGGTGATTGGACACGAGGTCGTGTGAGTGTTCTCCTCCGTCCAAATGTGCCTGTTATGAGAAGTCAACACAAAATCTCTTGTGAATCGCGCCTAATCGGTAAACAATACAATGCGTGGAAAACATGGCTGTACTGCACATCGTTGTAGACACCACTGCACGAACTGTAACCGTTGTGGATAGTCTTCAGCCTTCAAATGGTGCAGTTTCTGTCGGCGATATGGATGGAGCAGCTGCTCATTTACAACTCTCCACACATTCACGTGTCCAGTGCGGACTGCATGCGCCACTTGACGGGTGCTAGTAGATGGCACGTCATCAAACCTCCGCAGCACTTCCTGCTCAAAGTTAGGTGTACGTATCTACCTAGGACGGCCTGCGTTTGGCCGGAACACCTGTGACATGTACAGTATTGGAACAGTGATGTCCCAGTGTACAATAATGTATGTGATTTAACATAATAGTAGTACTGTGCAGCTCTTGTACTCACCGTGAATATTCCCTCTTCGCGAAGCATCCTATCAATACTTGTAAACGTAGAATAATGTGGTACACATCTGTTCGGATACTTGTCTCTGTACATACGTACTGCTGCTCTACTATTACACTGTGCATCGCTATACACTAGGTACATGTCAGCCATCTTAGACCACGTAAAACTATCCATTTCGTTACACAACTACGTGCGTGTCCTCACTCTGTTCACAATACTGCAGTATGTTTCACTGAGTAAATGTCAGAACGTATCACATGGAACATTAGGACAAAGACTCTCCACTTGACTGACCGTAGCGTGTGTTGTCTACTAGAGTCCTACATGGTAAGCGGTTATGACAGACAATAAATTCGTCTTCCCTATTGTGTCACCACAATTCGCACCACCATTTTGGGATATTAGAGAAGTACTGTGGACAGCTCATAACGAGGATGTTTTGAGACACGTGTAACGGTGTCATGAGGTGGACATGACGCAGAGCACGTTATAAATGCACATTCCATACGTTTTGTTGCTATGTTCACCGACTTTACGGCATTTATCAACAGAAATTTTTAATACCACTCCTTGAAACCTTGTCCTGTTGACATACACAACCATCAATGCATCGGTGTTGTACTAGTTGCCTACCTGCCAGGTTTTAAACACACAAAGGGGTTCTTTAGGAGATTCAATATTGTTTAACTACACTTAAACACTAAGGTGCTCTTGATAACCCCTCTTAAAACAATGGTCGACGTCATTTTTAAACGAGGTTTAATTTGTTTGACACATACGTAGTAAAATCCTGACACATTTCCTCGTGTTTCTAAAATCAAGTAAATCATACCTCAGGATAACACGTCTTCACTACGGTTACTTCAAACATGACAAGATCAAATACTCTGTCGTAATTTGTTTGTCATATGTAGTTAGATTTCGTGTCACTTCAACGTGGCAGATGAATGCCATAATGCACTGTACCGCCGCACATAGCATACGGTATTGATGGTCATTGTGAACGAAAATGGTGTTTCCTACACACTTCCAACAAGAGGACCTTTTTGTTATGCATGTCATGCTCGCCAAGTATCCGTCCACAAATACTTACATACCTAGACAGTGCAAAAGTTTGACGACATACAAGGGTGGTCACCCCTGATATTTGCATGATGGCGGAATACTGGAACGAGCATTTGCTGTGGGATTACAGATCTCGATAACATAAAAAACTGTTGTGTGTTTTGTCCTTTCAACGCATATGGTTTCCAATTTTTCGAGAAAAAAACTGTTTCTAATTTCAATTTTAAAGTGCTTATTGCTCCCGTACTATTCGGTTCAGGTACTAGGTGTCCTATGTGTCTCCTGCTTCCTTTTTCATTAGGTATTAGCTGCCGAAAAGTTTTATGGTCGAATTTAGAAACGACTATATATATATATATATATATATATATATATATATATATATATATATATATATAATATTACTGAACAACACCGACAAACTCCAGCAGGCGATTCCTTATGAAAAGACAAGCACAAATTATATTTTGTATTTTTCGTCTAAACTTAAAATTAAGGGCGTAATGAGTCTATCAATATCAACATTTATAATCGTATTTCCCCAAAATATCGGAAACCAAGTGATATAAAAAATAGGTTTTCAGCAGTGATTTATGTTGTTGGGACCTTCGAATCAACAGCAAATAATACTTGATACCTAAAACCTTATGAAAATAATAAAGGTGGGTAACCTCTAATTGCATATAACGTTTTTCCCCGGCTATAATCAAAACCATATCGCCTTGTAGGGAGACAAGCATCATGACCATTAGACCACCGTGGCGAGCTGCAATAATTTGGAGATACAAATTTGGTACAGACACTGTATTTTAATTTTCATTTTTCAAGTATTACCTCACTAAGTTATTCGTGATTGGTTTATTATCAGCATGACGAACACAATACCATTTACACATGTTTCAGCTATCTACGACCTACCATTTTCGTTCACAATTGCTACGATATGTACGCAGAATGCTAGCAACAAACTGATCTGCGACATTAACGGTACTGAACTTGTTGTTTACAGTGAATGTCTACCATAGTCAGCATGCTGAACACATCACACGGATGTTTGCCGGATTGCCTATTAGCTTGGCTGTGATCTAGGCTCTGTATGTCTGCGCGAATCATTCAAGTGTGTTTAATCACGAACGGTACGTCCTAGACTGTTGCAACAAGAGGTTACAGGTTAGCCACTCCTAAGTAGAGTATACTTGTACGTTCGAGAACAAAGCCCATTTTTGTGCTAAAATATGACACCTTAAAATAATCCCCTAAAATTATCGAAATATCGAGTTATTTTACTCATAATTTCTTACCAAGAAATTTTCACAATATTCCCCTAAACGGAGGTAAAACATGTTAAAATTCAAGGAATATAAATGATTGTAAATAAAATAAAAAATTAAAAAACATAAAAATTTTAAAAAATTAGTAATCATATAAATTTAATTTTCTTTCAAACCTAATTGAATGAAACGTTTTCCAGGACCTAACTTTTTCATGCCTTCATATATAACCATTATAGGCCTACTGTTAATATCTTCTTAAATTTATTATTACATTTTTGAATATATCTGCCAGGCAAAAACCATTTAAAATCTTCTATTTCTAATAACACTCGAAAACCAAATTTGTATATTTTACATTTGCTTTGCTTATTAAATATGGTTTGTCTATTGTGAGTTCAGAAATGTTTGTAAATTCTTTCTTCCCATTTAGTAAATTTAGTGTTGATTCCATTTTTCAGTCTTGAATCTTTTGTTTGTGTTTATAACAAAGAAAATTTATTAAATAAATGTGAAATTTAAAAAATTAATATTATAAATAATGAAAATATACACAGAATAAAATAGAATATATAAAAATATCGAAAACATGAAAACACAAAAAAACTAAATGTTTTTAAAAATTTGTTTATAATAAATGCAGCCTAAAATAAAAGTGAGTCCATTCCAAGAGGAAATATAAAACCTCGTGAAACACAAGTTTAATGTTATGTTTGTAATATATATTATAAACTATCACGTAAAGAAAAATATTTACCAACTAAACAACATAAATATAATACAAATATTATTTTAAAAACATGTAATGTTAAATTTAAACATAAAAATTTAAGCATGAAGCCATAAAAAAGTTTGAATTCATAAAGGTATTTCTCAATTACTTAAAAAAGCTAAACCAAAAAATTAATAAAAAATAAACAAGAAAATAAACCATAAACTAAACATGAAAAGTTATAGTGAAATGTGAAATTTTGGGGTAAAGTATATGATAACCATTATAAGAAAAATCATGAAAGAAGTAAAAAACATAAGGAAGCAATAAATACAATTAATTAAAAAATCTCACGATTATGATATATTTGAATTTCAAGAATCGTTTGAAGGAAGATTAAAAGCTCATGGAATTAATCCAGCAGATGATGAAGTAGATCCATCATTATTTCTTGAAAGTATAAAACCAATTTTAATAAAAAGTATAAATTAGTAACTTCAGAAAAATAATTTTAAAGTAAACATACGTTTTTCTGTTCAATATAAAAGATGTTAAGATATATTATATGATTTAGAATTTAACGATGCACTGTTTAAAACAAAAAGTACAACTGTTTTAAAAACAACTGATTTAGAAGATTTTTATGAAGATGCAATTTTAAAATTGTTAAGAGAAATTATGGTTTTTCAAGTAAAAGGATTATTCACCAGAAAAAAATTAAGAAAAACAAGCTGTTGTTTATGTTCAAAATAGTGATCAAACATGTTTATTGTGGCCTATTTTATCAGCATTACATCCTACAAATAGCATCCACAAAGAGTAAAAAATTATTTAGTATTCGAACATGTGTATAATAATGCATTTATTGGTTTATAATTTCCTATGATATTAGATAAAATACCAACATTTGAAAAAGGAACTGGAATTTCAATTAATATTAATGGATATGAAGAGAAGAAAGTTAAAGTTAAAAATTAACAATCAGGTTAAATGGATCATGTTCAAGAAGAAATTTCGCTAAATTATATGAATAATAACGAAGAATAAACTAATAATAATGGAGGAGAAACGAATAATAACGAAAACAAAATGAAATACGAAACAGAATATAAATTTTTTTTCCATTAAGTATTACGAAAATTAAAACTTATAAACACATTATCTTACATATCTTCAAAATGAAAATAATGGTCACTGTTGTTGGATGAAAAGTCTTTCTCGCCTTATTGGATAAAAATTTCAAAATGTCATACTAAAAAAAAAATCTTTGTGATAGATGCTTACAACATTTCTATACTGAAGAAAAATTAAATGATCATGAAAAAGATTGTAAAAATAATGAAGGTGTTCGATTTGAGTTCTCAAATGAAAATAATAATAAATTATAAATTTTAAATTATAAACATTCTTTGAATGAATCTTTTGCTATTTATGCTGATTTTAAATATTTATTAAATAAAATAGAATATTTGTGAACCAAATCCTAAAAAAATCACTTACAAAAATTATCAAAAACACATGCCAATAAGTTTTTCTTATTATACAAATATGAAGATGGTGATTACAAACCTCCAGCATTTTATAAAGAAAATATGCATCAAGTGTTATTGTAAAAATATGAATTGAAGAATCAAAAAAATTAAAGAAATATACATAAATGTTAAACAAATGATTCCATTAACTATTAAGGAAAGAATATTCAGCAACATATTGTCATATTTGTGAAAAATCATTAAATGTTAATAAAAATGTTTTTTTAGTAGAAGATTCAGTAATGTATCATTATCATTTAACTGGAAAAAATCATGGTGCAACCCATAATACATGTAATTTTAATTATAAAAATTCAAATTTTGTTCCCGTTTATATTCATAAACTAATAGTTTACGATACTCATTTATTTGTTAAAGACTTTATAATACACAAAAGTGAAAAAAAAATTGATCTATTTCCAAACAATGGAGAAAAATATATTTCTTTTACAAAACATGTATCTAATGGTGTGTAATTAGGATTTATTGATACATATAAATATATGGTCTATAATTGAGATTTATTATCTAAAAATCTTACTAGAGAACATTTTAGAGAAACTCAAAATATTTTTCAGAAGAACAAATGAATTTAGTTACTAAAAAAGGTGTTCATCCTTATGATTATATGGGTTCTGAAGAAAAATGTAATTAAACATTATTGCTATATAAAGAAAATTGTTATAATTACTTAAAATTTATATTTCGAATGAAGATTATGAAATTGCTCAAAAAGTTTGGATTAAATTTAAAATTTAAAATGTAGTAAAAGACACTAAATTATATAACAAAGTTGTTGTTTAATTATTAACTTACATAGTTGAAAAATTTTAGGTGCATTAAAAATTTTAATTAGATCCTTCTTGGTGTTTTACAGCTTGCAATGTTAAAACATACAAAAATTGAATTATAAATATTAACAGATTATGATAAAATATTAATAACTGAAAAAGGACTAGAGGTGGAATTTCCCAATGTTGTAAAATAAAAGCAACAGCAAATAATAAATATATGAAAAATTATGATTATTTTGATTTTGTTAAATCAAGAACGCAATAGGTATGATCCTAAAGTTGAAAATTCTTATCTCATATATTTAGATGCAAATAATTTATATTTTTGGGCAATGAGTCAATATTTACCTTATGATTGTTTGAAATGTTTAAATTGTAAACATGATGATGGAAATCATTGGGAAAAATTAATAATAAAAGTGGAAAATAATTCAAGTTATGGTTATATTTTGAAAGTTGATTTAGAATATCCCAAAGAATTACTTGATTGACATAAATATATACCTGGAGCACCAGAAAATAAAAAACAAAAGGATCGAAAACAAAAAAAAATGTTAACATAATTAAGAGATAAAATAATAACATTTTACAATAGGTAAATCTTAATCAGTATCTATTTCTTCGAATGAAACTGAAAAAAGTACATAGAGTATTAACATTTAAACCATCAAATTGGTTGGGTTCATATATTGGTTTTAATACAAAAATGAGAACAAATGCATACAAATGTTTTGAAAATGATTTCCATAAATTGATGAACAATTCAGGCTTTGGAAAAATAATGAAAAATATAAGAAATAGAGTTGATATTAGATTATAAACAAATTCTAAACAAGTAGTATAATTAATTGCAAAACCAAAATTTTAAGATAGAACTATATTTTCTATAACTTAAGCTGCTGTTCATATGAATAAAACAAAATGATGTTTTAATCAACCAATATAGGTTGGAATGAGTAGACTATTTTAGTTTTATCAAATACTTGAATGTATGATTTCAATTATAATATTATGAAACCGAAATAGTATGGAGAAATTATTGAATAATGTTATACAGTTACTGATTCTTTAATTTACTATACAAAAACAAACGATTTCTATGAATATATGAAATAAATAATTCAACATTTCGACACAAGTGATTATGAAAAAGATAATAGATATAACACCCCACAAATAAAGAAAAAAGTTATTGGTAAAATGAAAGATGAAAGTAATGGGAAAATAATGGAAGAATTCATTGGGTTAAAATTAAAAAAATGTATACTGTAAATGTTGAAGGGAATGTTAAAAAAAGAGCAAAAGGCATTTAAAATGGTGTACTTAAAAATGAAATAACATTCGATGATTATAAAAATTGTTAATTCGAAGTAGAAATATTGTATAAAATTATGAATCTAATAAGAAGTAAAAACACACAAATTGGGTTCAATCGAATCTAGGAGAATCTAGGAGAATCTGAAGATAATAAAAGATTTATTCTTGAAATTGGAATTTATACACTCCCGTGGGGTCATTACCAAATTGAAGAAATCAGAAATTAATAATGTTGAACCTAAATCTGTAACAGATCCACAAAATAATCAATATAATCTAATTAAACTTCTTAATTATATATTTGGTTAAAATAATAATATAAAACATAAAAATACTAAAACATAAAAATTATAGAAATATAAAAATATTACTTACAAAATTTCTTCAGTGATTCTCTCACTTTTAATATCACATATTAAATTTATTGGGCCTACCAACACAACATAACAAATTGTAATAGATGGAATTGGTTTATTAAAGTTAACTGTAAGTTTTATATTACTTCTATCCTTAACAATATAAGTTTTTCATTGAGAACAATCGATAATATAAATTGTTGTATGAGAAACAAATTTATTTGGGTTAAAGTACATTTCGTCATTACGATAAACTGTGTCAAATTTAGTTCTTAAATTTCTAAAACCTTTGTAAGCAATACACATTTTATGATATATATTTTTTTTAATCTATTTTCGTTGCCTTAAATGTAAAATTAACATAAGCTTCATTTGGATGTGAAAATGAATCACCAATAGGAATTTCAAAATCTATTTTCTTATTGTACTCAGCTAAATTATTTTTGTTTTTGTTTGATCAGTTGGAGGTAAAGTTTGACTTTCATATCTCTCAATTATTTTCTCGCTCATGAATGTAAAATAAAATTTAAAAATAAATAATTTTTACAATATTATTTTTATTTATCCACGAAGTATGGCGTGTATTAAAACCTAATAATTTAACTAACAGTTTATCTGCTTTCTTTTGAAAAACCTTTTGAACCAAGTGATCTTTACCATATTTTCTTTTTGATAAATCTTGTTCATAAAACACACCTTCGAATACATCAATCCATTTATAAATTCTCTGTATAGTAAACATATTCCATATTTTTTCTTTTAAACTTCTATAAAATCTTTGAACAATATTAGTATTTTTACCGCTGAACGTTGAATGTTTATTTATATTATTATCACTTATTAATTTTTCAAATATTTAGTTATACAATTCTTTTCCATTATCTGTTTGTAAATGTTTTGGTTTACGAGAATTTAGAATTCTTTTAGACGCTACAGTTACATTTTCACCAGATTTATTTTTTACTGGAATTGCACAAGTGAATTGTGAGAAAACATCAGCAATAGTTAACACACATTAAAAATCTATGTAAATAATTTTAATTCCTTTTTAAAGAACCAGAATCCATTTCAACTAAATCAGCTTGCAAAAGATCATCAATTCAGAATAAAAGAACAGTTCTTAAAATATAATTTATTCTCGCTGGTTTATGAATTTCTTAAGCAATTTTTTTTTATTTTCCTACTAAAAATATGGATTTTTTAGCATCACAATTATTGCAAATGTATTTAATTTAATTTATTCCAATTTTGTTTCTTCATAAGAAATATTATCACTTAGAGTATGATTTTGCATTTGAGACAAGGCACATTAAAATTATTAACACTCATTAATTATGAAAATTAAATGAAAGTATGTTTACAAAATTTTTTTATACTAAATAAGATCAAACCTAAATTAAACATAAGAAATGGAAAACTTTCTTGATATTACAAACAATAATCTTACTTACAACACTATAGAAGTTTCGGTAACTATTGACAAAAAAAATATCCTTGGTTTAAAACAAAATATATTGCTGTAATTTCATAATACTGTAATACAAAAGATGCAATAATTAGATAAGTTGATACAAAAGATAAAACCAAATATAATAAAATACTAGAGGTCATAAAACACGACCACCAAAACATTGATGTAAAAATTATATTTATTAATTAGTCTGGACTATATTATCTTATTTTATCTTCTAAAAAGGAAGAAGCTAAGAGTTTTAAAATGGGTAACTAGTGAAGTTCTGCCTTCAATTAGAAAACAAGGGGAATATAAATTAAAATAAGGAAAAGAACAACTCGCTATAGATTTGAAAATGAATTGAAATTCGAAGAAAAATAACTCTAAGAAGTCAAAGAAAACAATATTAGTTTATGCAAGATACACATCAAAATGTCAAAAATCGAAAGTAATGAAATTATATATGTGGTTACTACAAATTCGATGCATAATGATATTTTTATAAAATTGGGGGTACAACAAAAGAAAATTTTATTCAAGGATATCAACATATAATACTGGTGATCATCCTGAAGAAAAAATTTTACTATTGTAATATGGATGAATGTGTCAATTATCGTCTTGTTTGAGAAATTTTTAAAACTACTTTTAAATAATGTAGTATAGAACAAAATAAAGTGGGATATAATATGAGTATTGATTATATAAAATGTAAGTATTTTTGTTTATGTTGTGAACAGCTAATTATTAAACGAGTTAAAAATAAATGATGATGTTGGAGATAAAATATTTAACAATATATATTTATCTCCTCAAAAACTTGAACTATTGAAAGTAACTCGAGAATTAACAACAAAAGTTAATAATATAATAATTAGTGAAATTGGGTTAGATAATTTAAATGATGAAGAGTAAAATAACATAATTATAGAAGTGTACAATAATCTAGAATATAAGAAGAATATTCAGCGAAATATATTTTTTAATGGAATCAAAAACAAAGGTTTTGAATTTAGGGGTAAAAGAAATGTATGGAATTTATCAAAAGGCACATAAAAAGACGTTAATCCAAACAAAAATTTTAATATTACAGTATTTTTTCGAACAGGTATTTTGGGTGCTTGAACAAGTGTTTTAAATGTTTCAGCAAGTATTTTAGGTGTTCAAACAAGTGTTTTAGGTGTTCGAACATTCATTTATATTTTGATACATACATTTTATTCTATATAAATGATTAGAGAAAAACAAGCTAGAAATAATTTATTAAGAATATGACAGTTCATTAAAAATTTAAAGAATTTAAAAAATAACGCAAAGAAACTTATGAAAAAATAAAAAACATCAACCAATGATTGATGCAACTGATAATTTAGGCAAAAAAGTAGGGAAAGTTACAAATGAGAATAAGTATTTAATCAAAGAACTTGTTCCAGGTGTTGTTAAAAATTTTGATTATCCACCAACACCTTCAGAAACTTGTTTTGAAAGGAAACTGTTTAAAAATGAAAACTCTGATGAAGCATTTATGCATTTAGAAAAGGATATAGTTCCATTAACTAACCGTAGAACAATTATTATTGGTGAAAAAGTAGGTGAATTTTTTAACATTTGTGATGATTCTGTTTTTGGTTTAAGGCCTGAAGGAAGTCAAATACATATTGGTGATAGTGAAGTAACATTTAACGACGATAAACTTATCATTAAATATAGACATTATATTGGAACTGATGGCTTGTTGAATTTGTTAACTTGTAAGGATGTTACAGAAACAGAGTAGACAGATGATGATTATGAAAAATATAGTCAAATTTTTAAAGATACAAATGCAAATTTTTTCAAGAAATGATCCAAATTCTGGAATGCCAAATCAAGTGGGAGTTACAAATGAAAAATATAGTTCAACCAATTTATGAATCAATTATACAGAAACCAAAATCTGTAAATGGTATTAATATAGATAATAATTATCCCTCCCAAAGAATATATTTGGATGAAGAATGTCAGAAAACTTATTGATAGACTTTTAGTTACAATTATATGGTGATGAAAATGCTGGAAATAATTATTATAATGAAAAAGTAGAAATAATGGATATGTTGATTAATAAATTTTGAGATTTTGTTGTAAATAATCCTAAAGGAATTCCATATCTTATAAGAATATTAAACACAATTCCTCAATATTTTTGGGAATCAGAACATCATGGAAGTGGTTTGTTAAATAATAGAATTAATTCTTTACCTTTTGAATTGTATGCTTCAGGTTATCATTTTTGGGCCCTGGAACAAAATTAAAAGAAGGATTAGAAAGGAATGATAAACCAATAAATCTTTAGCAGCAGCAGCAATGGAACATGATATTGCTTATGAACATCATAAGTATTTTTGTTGATGAAAGACATTTTGCAGATAAAGAAATAGAAAAAAAAATATTAAAAGAGTTTTTGCTAAAGATTTAGATTTAAGTGAAAAATTATGGTCTGGAATTACTTGATCTGCTATGCTTGTTAAATGTAAACCTGGTTGGGGAATAAAAATAAAGTAATAATATTTTTTTGCTTATAATGTTAATAATTTTTTACTTAAAATTAATAGTTTTTTACTTATAATATTATTCAATTTTTTCTTTATGTTTCTTTTACATAAATGAAGGTTAAACATTTTGTATTTCAACTGTGTCAATGAACTGAAGAATTTAAATAAAGGTTCTTTTTTGACAAAAGAACAACTTGATCGTATGAATAAAAATTAAAAGAAGGTAAAGGAATGACTCTCACTATCCCTACACCACAACTGAAAAAATTATCGAAAGAAATTAAAACTGGTAATGGTTGTACTATTGCCACAGCAACAGTGGTATGCATTTTTCTTGTAAAAGGTGCATCCTCAGAGCTTGCAACAAGCTGACCATTTTTGTTGCTTACGGTGTATTGCTCGAATAGACAATATGAAATTTTCACTAAACCTGACGGCAAATTAATTTTATGCAAATTGAGAGTGGCCAACATTATTATTTTCATGAAAAGGGAAGATTTGAAGGCTGCATTTTTTACATGTGAAAGATATCAATAACGTTTAACATTGCCTACGAAATTGAAACTTTTCTCCTAACTTTTTTTTTATTTTGACCAAACACTACCTTTAATTCCTATTTTATAGACTCCTACTTCCCTTAATATTTAACTTGTCTTAAAAGTTTCCCATATAAAGTCTGCTTACTTTTTCATGAGGAATCACCTCCTGGAGTTTGGGCTGTTAATATCCTTACATCTTGTATACACACACACACACACACACACACACACACACACACACACACACACACATATATATATATATATATATATATATATATATATATATATATATATATATATATATATAGGGACCTGAAATCGAAACCATACTATCTCCAATATTTATGAAGTAATAATAAAAAGTAATATATATTCCGTGTGCATTTGTATATGTATGGAATATGTTACTAATTAAAATTCCATATTAATTCCCCGGTTAGTATCACATTTCATATAGAAATAAATGCACAGAGCAAGAAATTTTCTTTATGCTAATTCTTAAATTTTGGAGTTTGCATGGTTTGGAATTTAGGTCCTCATAAATATGTGTGTATATTTGCATATATATATATATATATATATATATATATATATATATATATATATATATATATATATATATAT
>PNEQ01125416.1:0-28363 GCA_003012365.1 Medauroidea extradentata | reverse complement strand
AGTGCCCCACGAAGCATCTCGGGATCACATTAGACATATGCTGACGCCGAAAAACGTGTATAAACGTATTTAAGAAGTTACGGAAGTTAAGTTTACGGTTACGTTACGTTTATGCCAACATGAAACCACAATTCTGCACAACAAACAAATTTAGAAAAAGAAAGGGATAGGGTGGGTAGGCCAAGTACCTTACAGTACATTGCCATGGCAGCGATAAAGTTTCTGCATATAGCAGACAGGTAGAGCGTTCATAGTCCTTTTGATGATATGAAATGCATATTTTATGAAACACACAAGTCAATCGTTTGAATTAAGTACGGTTTTAAAACCAGTAAAAAAACCTAATTTGGTGCTATTATTGATGGAGGTCCTGTAAGAATGTAAACTGTAGTGAATATTTACTGTTGGCATGAGATGCGAGAGATACAAGATGTGGTGACATGAAATTGCCTTGAGGAAGGCAGTACTACATCTGAATGAGCATATACGCATACACTGTAACAATACAATGGTGCACTTAAACCATCACTGCCACGTTTTTAATGGATTTTTGTAATTTTTGTTTGGTTTTCAATATTATAACTTGACAAGCAACAAATGCATCTCTATAAGTCATATTTTACTGCTGTGAATTAAAAAAACATACTATAAAACTATTTTCAATGTATTGTCTTATCATAGAATTTTGTTATTTATTTAGTGTTCCTTGAGTTAAATCCATGGGGCCTAGTGTACTACTAAAAGGTTGTATATGTTATATATGTTTAGGCTTGTTGGTTACTATCTTGAAAATTAAACTGTGGACATTTAATGTGTGTCATTTAAACTATAAAAAAATGTATCTGTTTTAATTGTAAAATGACCTATAATTTTTATATGACTAAGAGAAAAACTTAAATTATATTTGGGTGGGTACTGTGCATCTGACACAAAGTTTAAGAAGTACACACAAATATAATCTGTACTTACCAGAAACTGATGCAAAGCATGAGGGGACATGAGGAGACCACATCGCATTGTACACCAACTGTGAATGCCCAAGAAATGTAGCCAAAGAACCAGGTCTGAGAGGGTCCCACTAGAGAAACCAAATCAAACATCAATAAAAAACGTATACCAGTATTTATAAATACAAGTTAACTAGACAATCCTCTCAAGCCACCTGTTAAAAGGCATGGAAAAGAACAAGCACACTAGCTATGTCATCGTATACTTTTCAGTAACTACAGGGATGTGGCTGAAATGTTTGGTAAAGAGCATGCAGCCACAAGGAACGACATCTAGAGTTTTGCGGAAATTCCATACCTATGCCGAAACAATACCAGAATATCACTAACACAATTTTACTTCTTGTTTGTAAAAAAAAACCAGCAAAATGAATGTTAGTCTGTTTATCTTACATAAACATTGCATGCTTGTCACATATGAATAATTTTAAAAAAAGTAGTTGACGTATAATATTTCTGTATATCAGCAGGCTTCCTTTGATGACAACTGATAAACTATTTTGAGAACTAGTATATGGCTGATGTTGCTGGTAAATGTATCTTAAAATATTCCTTTCCTATTACCATTGAATTCAACCTATTCTATGTACCATTGCAATCTAATTAATTCAAATTTCCATAATTTAAAACAAAAATTCAAAAAATTGGCATCAGATTTGAACCTTATTATGACGATTTTTAAAGTTTGAAAAAAATTTACAGTTTGCTACAGTTAACACTTACCAAACATAACAAGAACATTTTCTGAACCAATAAACAATTTATAACCAAATTATCTTATTATTAGGCTGCTTGCAGTAAAGTGGGCTCTATTAAAAAAAAATTTTCAAGAACAATAACAAAAACAATGTATTATAGTTTGCCCACAGATGTGTAAATTAAAATCAAAATACAGTGTTTATACAGTAAACCCCCGATCTAACGACATCAGATCTAACCACATCTGCAATCTAACGACATAATTTCCAGGAACCGTGGAAAAATTAATATTTTAAAAATTTACCAAAGCTAAGCAAAGTGAAATAGATTGCAGTAAAACGTAAAATAAAAATAATTATGTCTACATTAAACAATAACATAATGCAGTTGTCATAAATCAGTAACATGCAGCTGCAAAACAAAGAAAACTGTTTAAAAATCCTAGAAACTTCGGCTGGAATATAGTTTAAGCGGGCGCCAGGTGCGTAGGCCACCCGCACAACACAGACATATGTGAGACGTGATGACTAACACTGCCTTATCTCTTAATGCTCCCCCTCACTTCTCCGTCCTACCTGTACATCCCTCACACACTCCTCCACGTGTCCTTATCTCAGCTATGCAGTTCGATACGCGACATGGCATAGCAATGGTAATTTACAACATTCTTTGAGGAACCATGAAAAATTTGGGTCAAGAAATCGAAAATGTAAGGAAAATCGCCTGTGTTGTAATTTACTTTGTGAGTGCTGTGCTGTAAGAAACACAACTCTAAACTTCTTGGACTGTCCACACCAGCCAATAAATATTAACCCCCCTCCTTGCACGGTGAACAAGCCAGATTGTGCTTGCATGCGCGCGCATCAACTACTGCCGACAGTCTGACGGCCACGTGCAACTTGCGTCTTGTCTCGCCACAAAGCAGACACACATGTCCGTTTTTCCTCTCCCACACGGCGACTCTCCCATGTTTCCGTGTCTTGTGATAGCCCAGAGGTATGGGGGTTGAAGAGACAAGTTTTTTTTTCGCCCTCATTACAGCACGGCAAAAAAAAGGGCCAGCAGTCCTTAAAAGAAAAAAATCCAGCGTTATCTCATCTTTTTTCTCTCTAGCTGCAGTGATCTCGGCTTGACCTTGACAACTTCCGCTGTATTATTTATCACTCTTCACGTGGCTATGAAAGCGCTGCGGAGTAAGACCGGCCTACGACGCAAACACAACAGTCACGTCGCCGTGTGCGGCATGTGGGCTGATAAGGTCATAGATGGATAAGGTTTTTGTTTTATGCTCGCGCCTCGCTCGACAGTGGAGCAATAAGAGTGACTGCAGCCAGCACACCTAGAGCCATTTCATCTCTATTCGCAGTACAGAGCATTAAACTGGTGTGTTGTGCATAGTTTCGTGATTTTTCCAATAGGCCTACAACTTTTAGCGACAAATAATTCAGTCATTATTTTATATGTGACTGCACCATGAAAAGTCCGTTTATTGCCCTTTTGAGTGGCTCTAAATTCGCGTTCATAATAGGCGTTCAGAGTTTTTAAAAAATACAGACTTTTTTTAATGTTTGTTCTTTATTACACACTTTTATTAGTATCACATAAATGCTAATAATGGCGACAGGCTGTGATAGGTCTTGCACAATAAAAAAAAAAGACTCAATTGCTGTACTGGATGGTTTAAAAATAGTTGCCATACACATTCACGTCTGAATGTGCTTCACGCGAGACAAGAAGGATGAATCACGCGCGCACGAGCTGCCCGAAGGCACGTCAAGGCCAGCTGCCCGGGCCACTCCCCTCCCCCATCCTACACAACCAGACCGAGCGCGCTGCCATGCATGTCACGGTGCGGGATTGTGGGGTACCATTTTATTTGGAACACACCTTTTCATCATACTAAAATATAATTTCAATGAAAACTTTTTTTAAGTCGGTAATTGTTCTACATAAATTTTAGAAAAAAAAAAACACTTAGTTTTTTCATTTTTTTTTTTTTTTTTTGGATTGGGGGGGGGGGGGCAAATTTAGTTACGTCGGGACTAATGACATTGGCGATCTAATGACACAATTTCCTGGCACCATGCGATGTCGTTAGATTGAGGGTTTACTGTAACTGCCTGCCTGTGCTTTCTTACTGGAGCCCATAGAAAGTGGCCAGTGTGGTGGCAGTGCAGACAGAGATGAACAGGCCAGGTATGTTAGCTGAAGGGGAGAGCAGAGCAGGCATGGTAGGTGCCGGAAGGCTCGATGGTATGGATTGCTGGAGCTTGCAACAGTAAATGGAAAGGGGGAAAATCACCCTTGGAATGTGGCAGCAGCCATAGGTGTAGCAGTATGTTGCTGGTGGCCTTGGGAACAACATACAAGGTACCTGCTGTATGAAGGCTTTCTTCCCCTACTGTGCAGCTTTATACCTAAGATGTGTGTAAACATGAGAGTCAGCCTTGATAAGCAACACATACCTGGCCTCAGCCAAAGCAACTCATTCTCAGTGATTTCTCCCAGTTCTGTTTCTGGGCATTTGGCAGTATGGAAATTAGTTGAAATAAACAAGTAGTAACTGGTGTTGCGCCTGTTACGTTCTAAAGCCTTCACATAAATTTAAACTGCACAGAGAAAATATGAGGTGACTGATGATGTCCTTTAATCTGTTCAAAAGTGTAGCATGCGCCCAATGGGTGCTCCCTGGTGCTAATTCCAATTTGTAGTGCGTGGCTTATAAGGGACAGTCTCCGGCATGTTCTACACATTGGCGCAGCCATGTTGTTAAGCAACTCTAGCTAGACTTCCCAATGAGATATAAGCAGGAAACCTCTCACAGTACCATAATGCTGTGCAGACATGCAAGCAGCTTGGCTAAACACTTCACCAAGGAACCAATGTCAGCAGTAAGCACTATGCTCAGGTAAATGTGATAGAAGCCTTGGTAAGTGCTCAATCCAAACTACCTAAATGCTTAAATGAGGTTTCAGCATTCTTGGGATGGAACTCTGAAAGGCTGTAACAGAGGTGAATAAAGTGGGAAGAAAAGATACATTCAAAGTCCTGTGACAAGAGGTAATAAAGGAGACTGTAAACGAGCATGTGCAAAATAAGGCAGGAGCTTCGAGCATTAAAAATACAGGATTGAGAATAGGAAAGAGCCATTATGTCACTAATTAGTTTCTAATTACGAATGCTCACTACATATTGAATGCAAAAATTAATGTCAAAAGTTACATATTCATGAAATAATTACTAGTCTAATTTACACCTGCGATTTCCTTGGATAATATGGAAAAACAAACTTATAGAATACAGTATATGAACCAAATTTTCTAGATCCAACTAAGTTAAATTTCACCATAAAAATATTTTTGATGAAAAATACTTCATAAAATTACTGTAGAAGACATAAAATTGGCATACTGATAAAGCAATTGAACAAATGCATGTAAAGTTATGATTGTGCTGCCGTAGGATGAGTTTCCTTCCAACAAGAGTGTGGCTATTAAACTTCTTCATAGCAAAGTGAATATGAATACTTTTAACTAAAATAATTAATTGTCTCTAACCAGTTTAACACTGCAGTCCCACGAAGCAGACAACACTAACTGATCCTGTCTTGTCTGGCTCCAATCAACTGAATAAACTTCTTTCTTGTGTTCTTTAAAAGTCTGTGGTGGCAGCTAGAACAGAAAAGCATGTTATGTCTACAAAGGTTAAAAGTTATAACAAAAAGTCATCAAGTTTTTCTTAAGTTTAATACCTGTAAGGTATGTGAATTTTGCTCAGAAATCAAATGACTTTGGCAAATAGTTTTTGTGATAAGAAAATAAGACCAAGCAAAAAATGCTGTACCACATAACAAAATAATTAACATTAACAATCTTTAAAAACCAATGACCAAAACGCTTTAAAACTGATTCCAAAATCAGATTTAAACAAAAGAAATATGTACAAATTTACAATACAAGAGTGTCTGTTTCTGTGTGTCTGTGTGTGTGTGCGAGGTAAAGGAAAAAGGTTTTCGTTCTTTCAAACTATCTTACAGAGCAAGGAAGAGCAAAAAGTTGACGAGAAGCAGATGGCTGAGAAGTATTTTTCAATGTTTTGTAAGAGAAAAGCTGAGTTTTTATTAATTTAGCCATTTATTATGTGGCATAAAATACGAAAACTAAGAAGTTATATTGCAGGTCAGTTATACAAAAAGTGAAATGAGATTTTGCTCAGCACATAACATATAGGTCTTTAACGTTGGTAGGGGATGACATGATGTAAGTATGGAGCAGTGCCAGAATGGACAGGGAAACGAGAGGTCCCATAGAATACTCGCCGACCAACTGCATTGTCAAGAACGATTCTCACATGCGGAAATCTGGGGACTGACCCAGCTGGGAATCGAACCTGAATCGCCTGGGTGGAAGGCTAGTGCTCTAGCCACTGCACCAACCATGGCCCTTACAGAGTAGTGTGGCCTTGTGTTTGCATACAGTGATTTTAAAATAACGCAATGTCTCATCATACTTTTAATCACATGAACTTAAGAAATATCAGTATAGCCATAAATGCAATACAATTTAAACATAACACTACAACTTCAGCAATGGTGTAAAGTAATCAAAAAGTACAGTAGCTATATCTGGAAAATAAAAACGTAAATACATGCAACAAGTAGACCTAGGAATTAGCTGAGAATAGCTGCAGAACATTACAATGCACAACGGGCTACATTGAACAATGTCAGCTGAACTGTCCTTCACATGTGTAGGACCTACTTCTTGTGGGCTGGAAAATAATAATCATTTATATTATGATATTCTGGTACATTTACTTTCTAACCGTAAAGAAATATAGGTTTGTTTATATTCATTAGATTTTCTGAAATACAGTTTCTTTTAATTTCTTTACATACTACAGAAAAGTAAATACAACCAACATAAAAAACTTATTAAACAAGCAACTTTATACCACATTTCAAATAAACAATACTAAACCACAACTCTCCAATTTTTCAAAAGTCACAAAGCTTTAATTGAATAAATATAAGGCATTAAATGATGAAATATTCTATAGAAGCAAATTTTTGTCACTTCTTGTGTCATTTCATACTACGTGTGGATACCCAAGCATATAGAAACATAATAGCTAATTTCAAAAACAACAGACAGTTCTTTGAATCAAACTGCAGGATACTCAAAGTAACAAAATACAACTGTGTCTTGCTTGTCCCAAACTCATTAATTCAAATATATATCTAGATAAACTGAACCAGTGCATGAGAAAAAATAATGTGGATTTATATAAATGAAGTCAGATTTTATTTATTAATTGCACTGTAATAATGCACCATGAATAATTAAAATATTACTTTATATAGGACCTATAATTTACAATGCAGTATTAGGTACATGCAGTAGAAGCCCATTATATGGCTGGTGTTGAGAGACATATTTCAGCCCACACTATAGCAATTCCAATGTATTCTGGAGGTGACCAGTCTTCCATTGATTCAGGATGAAAGAGACAAACTGACCTGCAGTACAACCGTATCTGCAGTAAAATGGGTTTTACTGTACTTACAAACTGTAGTTCTTAAGCTTACGCTCGAAAATAACACATTTTTGTACAATGCTCTAAATCAGTTAACGTATCCAATACTCTGATTCATATAAACACCAGTGGCGGCTTGTGGGTTGTTGCCAGGTAGGGCTGCAGTTGCCAAGAGCTGTACAGGGTTGTGTGCTGGTTAACTCTACAGCCACTGACACGCTGGTGTGCAGGCGCCCCTTACCACAACTGAGTGGTCCCAAAAGATCTAGTAGTCTGCAAATATTTCATGGTTGTTGGTCTACGGCGCGTTCATCAAGAGTATACAGTTCCGACTATCTGCAGCCCCACCTGGCAACAACCCATGAGTTGCCACTGATAAATATTCAGCTTGTTACTATTACCAAAAACATTTACATTCTCTGCTCATTACTGCAAGAATGTTTGCTTAATAAAAAATTTGGTGATATGAATGGCTCTTAGTGCTAATTAGGATATACAAAACAGTAATACACCTCCCAGTATTCATACCTGGGGACAGCTAATATTCCATAATTGTAAGACACCATCTCCACTGGCACTGACAACAATGTTTGCATTGCTTTCGCTCCAAACCACATCAAATAAGCCATCACTCCACTCAAAGGTGTTCAACTCTACCAGGTTGCCATCTGCATTTACTTCCAACAAGAACAGTGTGCCACCACCTGTAACAAAATTTGTCTTACTTTAGTTACATAAATAACACACAAATAATCATTATTATTTTATACATAACTAAAAATTACATGCACAATTTACGTTCAGCCAGACAAGCATATAGAGGCAAGTCAAATGCCCACCACCAGCATGCTGCTGTTGGTAGTGTTGTGACTTTTATCACAAATTTAGTACAAGCTCAAACCATTACAAGTAAAATATTTTTTATGAAACTATTAAAATTTAATTGCTTTTGAAGTTCACAATTCTGCTGCTTGCACAGCCTTGTTGTTTGCCTAGAGCAGATCATCCATATAGGAAAGAGTGAGGTAATTGACATACCAGAAGATGTGCATCTTAAATCAGATAGTATATCTCCTGGGACACATCTCTCTTGAAGTTCAGTTTGCACCATGACACACCTGTCCAAAGTCTATTCAATGTTTTTCATACCACATAAGAGAGAAGGTAACCAGTAGCAGAATTTGCATTTGTGGCATATTTATTTCAAATACTCTCCATTCATTAAATTATGCCAAAGTTGTAATTGGCGAGATTTATATTTTGATACATCATTATAAAATAACATCTTCCCAAACAGATCAAATATCTCTCCATTTTCTACAGTTTCCCTTTGGTTACTGATCATGATTGTTCTTTGTATTTTCAACCAAACACATTTGTACCCATGGGTAACTGTTTTCCAGTGTCCCTACAGAAACCTGCAGATTGCTCTATGTTAGTGTAACTTGACACTGGCAAACTAGGTGTAAATGTAAGGTAGCTAAATGACTTCAAGCAAGGCATGGTTAATTGCCACATCAATAAACAATCTGTTACTGCTATTTCAACTTTATCTTGCTGCACAAATCCACCATCAAAACGTACTGTAGCAAAAATCATGAGCAAGTTAGGCCCTCTTTGAACACTACTTGTCTGGCATTCTAGCTAGGGTTGATTGCCCTGTGGCTCATAAGCAGGTTAACTGAGGTGGTGGTTATAGCAGGGAGCTAAGGAGAAGGCAAGGCAAAACTGCAGGGTGGTGGTGGGGTCCACATAGCGCTCTGCTTGTCCCCACCACCAGCCGCATACCTGAGCCTTGCTTTCTCCTCAGCTCCACACTATACTCTCTCTTTCTGCCAAGGCCAGTATTAGGCTTGTGGCGACATGGAAAAAAACCTGACATGTCAGTAAGGTTTGTGTAGTTACATGTGGCAACTGTAAAGTGTTTACATGGCTGCGACAAAAATATCAGTGGAGGATGTATTTGCTTCTTATATCCTCTGCTACTGGCATAAACACACAGTCTTCTAAAAAGTTGTGTTTTGTGTCATCATTAGATCTTAACTGGCTCCCTACTCATCTATACTAGCTGACCACTCAGACAAACATAGGGAACAAGTTGCACACTATTCTTGTGGTGGCACCCTTCCAATGAGGCAAAAATAATAGCAGCAGCAGCAGCAATGTTCCTTGTGGTGGTGGGGAGGACAAGCATTCACACTGAAACAGGTCAAACAATCACCACTGCAGGTATGGCATGAGAATTTTTCAATGGCCATCAACCATTTTTGAATACTTTAAAATCATACTCTACTGCAACATTAGCACTTAACGGCATAGAAATGTACACTCTGGAGATTGAGGCAGGCAGGCTACTCCTCCCTCAAGAAGTTATGAAAAACAGAACTCAAGTTCACCAACCTTCAATGGCATCTCAAAGGTATCTGAGCACAGCCGAACATCCTTTTTCTTGTCAAGTGCCCAAGAAGGTCCAACGTAATTCCAAGGATGGCTGAGTTTTCACAGTTGTGGCACAGAGGCCCACTTAGCCAGAGAAAACGGCACAGTGGCAATCGCTATGCCATGTGTAACTTATGGCTGTACTATGTGGACTGTTCAGAGCTAACACAGACGTTGGCATAGAGAACGTCCACCATGCTAAGACAAGCACAGTCTACCAGACTGGTTTTAGTGGCGTACTTAAAACCGTAAAGTCAAAATGTTGATGTTTACGACTCATTATGCAAAAACTATGAGAGATACAAAAATTTTGCTAAGAGGAAGATTTAATCACAATTTATGTATAAAATAAGAAAAAAATCTGGTACAAATATAAAAATAATAAAAGACGTTGAAAACTGAGGTGAACCACGCCCTTAAGGCATACTTCACATTTCCTAACAAATAAAACGTTAATGCTTTTCCCACTTGAACACACTTATTTCAAAATTCCCTTGTTAGGGTACGAATACTGCTGAAACATGATTATTGCAGTTTTGTGATCCTGACAGTTATAAATACATAACTGCTTCCATTTTATCAAAAATACTTCAGTAAAGAATATGGTTTTACTCTGAACTGGAATAGTTTTTGGTTCAATATCACTAATAAAAATATTCAAAAGAGCAAATATTTACAGCACTAGTATTGTTTAAACAGTTTAGGATAAGTTCTACAACATAAAAATCATGTAGTTTTTTTAATATGATATTACAGTGTCTTATGTATACAGTACATTTATAAAGTTACAGCTACTAATCTCACATGAAATAACCTGGGATGATTTAAAGTAAATATAATTTACACAGACACACAGCACAATTTATCCACAAGAAACTGTGTGGCTATCACAGGAAAAATTTGTAATGTCATCATGTAATGATCTAGCCTTATTCAGTAGCATATGTTTTGCAAATAAAAACTGATTGCACACTCTTAGGTTAAGCATAGTTACCTAGGAGACAATGAGTAATTGAGTGTTTTGTTACCTGCTAATCCAAAATATTGTGAGGTAGCACACACCAATTTGTCTGGCTGGAATGGTGAAAATCTTACTGAATAGCCATGGCGATTTGGAGTTAGGAATGTAGGCATGGCTTCTTGAAATCCCTTCTAAAAAAGGAAATACAATATTATTACTATACACTCACTTGGAGTTTAAACATTCTATGGCAGAAAATCCAACTAGATTTTCAGATGTATCTCATTAAGTTTTTGTATGAAGGTGGTCAGATACTAGAGGTAACAGTCATATTTTAAATAAACTATACATTCAAACATGACATCAAGATAAGTGTTGATTATTTAATGGGACAAGACAAGGTGTTTCAACTGACACTTCTAATACTGTAAACTAAATGGCTATGTCTAGAATTTAGTATCTAGCTGAGAGAATATCTAAGTTAGCTAAATTATAACTAGCAAATTTTAATTTCCCTAAAATCAAACTATATAGGCCTATGACAATTCGTAATAAGTGTACTATAAATAATTATTTTTTGGAAACCTTATCTGATGTTTTTAATGGTAAAATAGGTGTATATGCCTCGGATGTTGGTTAATTCAATATTGACTAAGTAAAGCACCAGTTAGCAAATATCCTCCGTCAATGAGTAACGAGATAACTCAGAGCATGTAGCCTATAACTCACAGTGGAGAACACCTCACTGCTGCCACATACTTACTTATTCTTCTCCTGTTCACTGATTGAAAGGATGCCACAGAGTCATGTGTCCATGCTGATGGAGGGCATTTTGAAAATTTTCTTTAAAGCCGTAGATGCCGATAATATTGTTTCATAAGTTCCTAACAATTGTCACAGTAGTTCCTACTGTCTGTGTGTTAGTGGCATAGTGTGTGACAAAATAACACGTTACTGACTGCTGTACTGACACCCCACAGCAACACGGTCCTGCCCGCGAGCTATCAACCATACACCATGTACTGCGAACTGTAGTGCAGAAACGGTGCGTTTTCGGACCTATGACCAGATTAAATTTTTTGTTCCTCTACACGTGAGGATTGTTTCCCCAGCATATTGACATTAAATTTTGCAACATCCTGTATGTTATAGGCACATATTTACCATATTTCGGTAGTTGTAGCAATTAAAATTATAGGGTTACTGCACACTAGTTGAGTACCTTGCGCAATATAGTGATGTGGCATATCAGTGTCACCACTTGCTTTCCATTCTCAAAATAAGTTAAGCAATCATACTTACTTTAGTTTTCAGGTTGTGTTTAAAGTGCAGTAAGAAATATTCATAGTTAAAACACACATGTTCACCAATAGTGCTTGTTATAACAACTTAAGGATGCCACCTACTTGCATGTTAGAGGTTCAGAAGTGACGGAGCTATAAGGGCGACCTTGAAGCATGCATCATGCTGCATTGCCAGAACTAGTCAAGGACTGAACTAGCGTGTAAGGTTTTCAATGATACATTTTATCTATGGGACTTAAATTGGTGATCAAACAATTTTATTGGTGGAAATTCTGTAGTGAAGTTTAACATCTGGTTATTACGTTTTAAGTACTGCAGCCTGAAATTGCAGATTTTAGATCCCGTTGGAGTGCTTCAAATATTTTTTTAATGAGCATTTTGTTTCAATGACATTCCGTTCTTGTCCAACGTGTGTTTTCTTTTTGTACATTTTTGTACATGTGGAACAGTTTTGTAAAAAAAACTTATTTTCCTGTACAATACAGTGGTGTCCTTGTCAGCAAAATATAAACACTTAGTGTCGGCTTGGGAGTCCGTGACAGTTCAGGGCCAGAAACTTTCGGCATTAACCTCAAGGTTGTTGATTAAGGAAGAGCGAACGTTAGAAAAAGCAAGCGTAGAAGGTGCATTAATGTCTGTAAAAAGGCCTGAACTATATTCCCGCAAATGTTTTATTCGCGGTAAATCTGGACACTTAAAGGTAAATCTGTTGTCGTAAAAACAAAACTGCGGCAGGAAGTGAGAAAGGCAAGTTAACATGTTTCCACTGTAAGAAACTAGGGCATTTTATAAAACATTATAGGTTAAGATTGTCGCGAGATGGGAAAAAAAATTTATAAGAGGGTTCCAAAACTCTGGAAGTAATTTTAATGCATTTATAAGTACAACATTGATAGGAGAATGGCTAAGTTCTGAAAAGTGGTATGTAGACAGTGGGGCCTCTGAACAAATTTGTTCCCAGAGGAGTGCTTTCTTGAAGTTCAGATACTTATAAAAAGGAAAGTAAATCATAATAGGGAACGGATATAAATTAACAGCAAGGGGCCTAAGAACAGTTAAAGTTGAAGCTTGCGTGGGACGTCTGTGATCCACTCAGAAATAAGAGATGTCCTATATGTGCCAGACCTGAAATTTAACTTATTCTTTGTCAGGGCAGCCCCAAGAAGAAAATCTAAAATGATAAGAACCGAAGGGTAATGTTGCAGTAGGACTCCAACAAGAGACGTACATAATTAAGTTCGAAGAACTACTCTGTTCAGCAGCAGTGGGATTTGGTACTGAGAATGAGGGTTCATTGTCTATGTGGCACAAGAAGGTGGCTCATCAAAATGTTAAACATGTGAAATCCGTTTTCAGAGAACGCCAGATAACAGTCTCAGACTCAAAACAATATTTTCTGTTGAACTGGTGCTTTGCCCTCAGTATGTACTGGGTCGCTCTTTAAACTGTTTGAAGCCTATTGATTGGTTCTGCCGTGTTATGGAATGGGACTCAGTGTTTGGAAGCGTGCGAGGATGATTTGCCGCTCGTCGGAACACTTTGACTATCTTCGGCTCCCTCTCCCCCCCCCCCTTCCCTGTTGCCTAGGCTGGCCGCCTAGCTCTCGAGCTCAGTGGGATTCTGGTCGCTCGCCTGTGCTCTTCGATAATGTTGGTGAGTTAGTATTTTGATCTGGTTCGTTGAAGTTTGTGCTTGGACCTTCTGCCGCGCGTTTTCTCTGTAAGTGTAGATATGTATTGGGAGCCGACAGGGTGCTGACAAGTTATTTATACTATTTAACCTGCATGCGCATTAGCCTTTTTGATTGCCCCTTTAGCTTGTGTTTTTTCAGTGAACTTAATGGCACTTCAGGCACACTTTATATGGAGTATTTGTTATTTGTTAAAAGGAACACCAAACTGTACAAAAGCCTGAATTAAATAAAACTCTGTTGTGTAACTTGAATTTCCGCTTGTATTTCTCTTAATTCTAGTATATTGTTCGAACCCGTTGTTTTGTGTACCCTGATGGTACACTGTGAACCTTGTATCAAAGGGAAGCACCAAAGACAGTCGTTCTTACCCAGTAAAACAAAAAGGACAGAAACATGTGACATTATCCATGCGGACATTCGTGGACCGATGGAGACTCCATCCCTGGGAAACGCTACATTTTTTTTTGCTTATTGTTGACAATGTTAGTAAATACAGGTGCATTTACTTCTTGAAACACAAAACCGATTGTGTTCTTGCAGGTAGCCAAGAATAACACTGGAAACAGTATTAAACCATAGACCAGGGAATTATACAGAACTGGTACGTAATGAAATGGTGAAAGTGACTGAAAACATGGGTATACGTCACCACAAAGCCACCCCATATTGCTCGGAACAGAACTGCAAAGTTGAACGTGAAATGAGAACGATTGGAAGCTGCGAGGACAATGTTGAAGGCCAAGGATATAATAAATGTATAAATAAATAAATGTATGTAATAAACATGATGGGCACTAGCTCTGTGAATGGGAAAAGCCCTTATTCATTATGGTTCTGTGCAGAAGAAGACATCAGATGCTTCCAAACATTTGCCCAACAACTTATGTCCATGTGCCCAAGGAAAAGAGAAAGAAGCGGGATGACGAAAGTATCAAGGGAATACATGTTGGCTACCAAGAATATGATGTTGAGGAAAATTTCAAAGGGTTCCAGCCAAAGAGATGGACCACTGCCAAAGGCAAACATCATGATAGGTATAAAACCTTAGTGCCAAATGGACCGGCGGATTCTGCAGGGGAATACGACAGAACAACAAGTAGAAAATGTTGATCTTCAGAGATAGAAGTTGAGAAACCAATCAAGTTTGAGAAACCAATCAAGTTTGAGAAAACTTCAGAAGTTGAGCATTTATGAAACAAATCTTGTGCTTCATCTAAACTGATTTCTTACCAGAAAGCAATTGAAAGCAGTATGTAGAAGAAAGCAATTGATTCTGAACTGCAGTCTATTAATGAGAATAAAGACCTGGACCGAAGTGGGGCCTCCAGAAAATTGTCATGTTATAGGACGCGTGGGTTTTTGAAATCAAGTATAATGGACAGAAAAACCTTCACAATACAAAGCTCGACTAGTCTAAAGGTTTTGAACAAAGCAACAGTGCTAACCTAGGAGAAATATATGCTCCAATAGCTAAATTGGTAACGGTAAGGATCCTGTCAGCAATTGCAAACCAGCTGAGCTGGCACGTCTACTATATGGATGTCCAGAGTACATTCCTATACAGAAACACTGAGGAATAATTGTACATGGTGAAACCGGAAGGAGTGGAGTGTTAGGGAAAAAATATATACCGAATGAATAAATCACTAACTTATATGGCCTAAATAAATCACCAAAGTATTGGAATGAGAGATCACACCAGGTAATGGAAAACGATGGTATTGAGATATCAAAACATGATTATTGTTTATACATAAAGAATGCTATGAAAACAAAAGTGAATGTGCAGTTGTATGTTGATGTGCTGATTGTGGGCAACGAAGAAGTAGTTCAAAACGTCAAACAGAACTTGGAGAAGAATTTTAAAATGAAAGATCTTGGAGACGCACCAACTACTTAGGAATTTGTATATACCACGACAGGAAGGAGGGAGTATTCAAGTTAAATCAAACACCATTCCTGAAATTGAAATCTAGTACGGAATGGAACATTTCAGACCTGTGGCAAGCCCAATGGATCCCTTCTTCAGGATATCAAGGGGTGAACAACAGCTTGAAGACTGAGAGCTGGAAACAAGATATTGTCAGCTAATAAGAAACCTAATGAAAGAGGCAGTGGGTACACGATCTGACTTGAGTGTTACTCTTAGTTTTGTCAGGAGGTACCAAAACAAAGCAAGCCATTAGCTTTGGACAGCCCTGAAGCAAGTGTTACAGTACATTAGAGGAACCTTGAACTTGTCGTTGGTCTATAGACGTCACACAACAGTGCCAGTAGTGAAGGGGTATGTGGACTCTGATTGTGGAGGTGACGAAGATAGGAAATCTACTTCTGGATTCGTGTACCAAGTTTTGGGTTGTCCAGTAACACAGAGTACTAGGAAACAACCCACGGTCGTGCTCTGATCAACTGAGGCAAACTACATGGCACTTAATCTGCAGCCACAGAGGCATGTTGGCTGAGAGGAGTGCTGAGCGACGTTACTATGCTACGACTGGAAGTTCCAGTGATGTTACACGAAGACAATCAGGCAGCTATAAAGGTGTCCAAAAACCCTGCGTGTCATAAGAGACTGAAACATGTAGATATACGTCATCACTTCGTAAGGAGAAAATACAAGGAGTGATAGAAATGCAGTATGTTTCTTCCAAGGGCCAATTGAACAATGGACTGAACAAACCCTTCTTTATTTCAGACTTGTGTGCAGTGTCTCAGACTTGAATAACCATGTTGTGTCATAATATAAGTAGTTATGTTTCTGTTATTCTCATTTGCAGTGTGCTGTCCTATGTGGAAAATTCTATATTGATCCTTAATTTGTGATTGGGCAAAACCTGCATCCTATTTATAGGTCATTCGGAATAAAGTGAGCACAAAAAATTTAACCTTTGAAAAAATCACTAGCAGTTACTGCATATTACTCAACATTAACAATAGTTACATTATTGTTTGTACGATTGGTAACAAATCATTGCATGTAGTTCCACGTATTTCCTTACTTGAATACAGCATTAGTGAAAGAACATAATATGTAATCAACCTCTCAGTATACCATATGCTTTGAATTATTTATTTACGCTCAAATTTACTTGATCAGCACCATAAAAAATTTATGAAACCGCCCGGTGTTCTCAAAACAGCCGTTAACGCTCGCGCCAGAGACGTAGTTCAAAATTCCTCCGACAGGTGGCATCAGAGTTAGGTTTTCACCGCTTCTGCTTCGTTTTGCTCGCTTGAAGCTAGTTGAGTCAGGAGTGTGTTTCTCCGTTCTGTAATAAATATGGATTTTTGATGAACACATTCATAAACAGTTACTTCTAATACTTTTGAATATCGTTGCTAATCTGTTATGTTATACGATCACCAGCCTGAGCATGTGGAAATTGAAATAACATGTCTTTTTTTCTGTTCCACACAGTGTGTGTCGTAACCAATTAGAGTCGATGAAGAGAAAACAGTGTCATAGAACGTTAACTCGCAGGTATTTATAACTAATATTAATATCGAGTGTAGCATATATACAGCGCCTGTTCATTTACTGAGTAGATGTTGCAGATAACATTTATCGGAGCAATGTAATGTAAACGAGAACATTGTACGAGCCTATGTAAATAAAAGCACGTGGCAAAGTTTATGTTTACATGCAGCAGAAAGATATAATCTGGCGGAAAATAGAAAAAAAATCAGGGCTTTTTTGAGTGCTCACTTTATCCCGAAACACCTAGATATGAGATTTACATAGTCACCACTTACAGGGTTCTTACAGCAACATATAATTAAAATTCAAGAACTTTCAAGGACTTTTCAAGGACTGTCTACTAACATTTTAAGGACCGCAGTAAATTACATTTTACACGCCAAATTTTTATTCAAAATGTTTCAAGGTTTTATTTGCAACATATCTATTACGGTTTCCTCCAGCCCCCGCCACCCTAGAACTGACGTTCACCACTGGTAAACAAACCAGAAATTTTCAATTTCATTTAAAATTAACACCTTCATATCTAATGAAACTCTTTCACACTTATTAAAACGTTTCACGGAAATAATTAACACCGAATCACAAAATAAGTACTTTTTAAAGAGAGACATTTCATTTTCAAAAAAATTCAATCCGTTACCGGTTCTAATGTAAATAAATATGCATGATGCCATTCTCCTGCGCAAGTATTAGCACACAATAGAGTACTTTATTCCCAATTCAAGGTATTAAAATTACCACAAATTACATATTATAACTGAATAAATAAAAAATTAATAATCATAGTGAAATATTGCAGGTCACTAATTGTGCAACGTACAGTGCGAGATCGTTGGTACAAAACACCGCTTCGGAAGTGGTCGGGCAACTTCGACTTGAAAAATGTGGGAAACATTCCACTTTGCAGCATGCACTGCAAGCTAGCTTCTCTCACACCTGACACGTAATTTATTTTTAATACTCTCGTAAATACAGCATTTCGTATGGGCCATTTTTCTTTTCAGTGCTCTTTAGTTTCCTTTTTTGCACCTCTTCTCTTCCAAAAAAAACTTTGCCAATTAACTGTAGCAGATGCAGATTACTACTTGTCGCAATTACATAAAAAAACACTAGGCGTAATCTAACGTGCTGTGGTATGCCAGAAAGTGTATAAATTTCACAGACACTGCAAAACATCTGTTATCATCAGGTAGGCCTAAATTATATTACAGAAATAATTTGTAGACAAAATATGGTTTCATATTTCTGGGAAAGGATTTTAATGTTAGAAAAATTGCTAGAATATTAGGTAAGTAAACCCAAAAATTCAAGGACTTTTCAAGGCCTTTTAAGAACATGGTAAAAGTTCCAGGACATTCTAGGACCATTAAGAACCCTGCTTATAGCTTACCATATATCTGACTATTGTTATATATTTTTTAGGTTACAAAACAATTTTATTGAGGGGAGGGGGTTGAAGTCAGTAAAATTTGTGGTGTGAGAGTTGGCAGTACTGAGAGAAATGTCAGTTACAGAGGAGTTAACTTGAAGTATGATGGCAGAATAAAGACGTTGCTGAATGTAAAGAAATTTTATGCCGAGTACATATTCTAACAAAAAATGATTGTATGCTACTTCTTACAGCGTATTTTTTGTGCAGTGAAATTATGTTAAGTCTTTTGTAACAGTGGAAATCATACAAATCAAAGTTATTGTACAAAACCGGTATGAAATGTGACTGTGTAGTGTATTTTCAATACAGGATAAGAAGTAAGCAAAGTATTGTACCAAGTGTGTGACTTGTACAGGTAAGATGTACGAATTTAACACTTAATAAATGTGAAAGGTAGCAAGTCATTCTATATTCAGACAGAATAATACAGTATATATACAGACTACATTATCATGTAGAAGTCATAAGGCTATACACATTCAAGAACATTTCAGTAATACATCTGTTATAATCAGTTCACTTTAAAGAGCGTTCACTTAAAAGAGCTTAGAAACATCTGATTGGTGGACAATAACAAATGGTAACAGAGTTATGCTTTATATAAAATACACTTTACAAAAATACACTTAATCTACTTCTATACAAGCGCCAAGTGTTATTTATTATTTAGTATAGTCTTGGCAGTTAGAATTGCAGAACTCATCAACAGAGTAGAATGTGTGTGTGAGTAAGAAATACTTAAGATGGACTTGAATTGTTTTTCAATTTTTGTTTTACTTAATTCTTTGTGCTCAGCTGATAGTTTATTGAACAATTTAATCCCAGCAATGTGCACACCTTTATGAGTCGCTATAAGCTTATTAAATGGAATATAAACATCATTTTTGTGTCTGGTATTATAGTGTTGCGTGTTGGCTTGGCAGGAAGTATGATGCATCATACTAGGTGGACTGGCCGATGATTCGACCACAATGTCAGGGGTTTTCCCAGGGGTGCTGTAAAGGTGCCCGCACACTTTGGCATGGCAGCACGGCATCAGGGAGAACCCGGACACTTAGGCGCGGCAGAGAGCAAGGCGAGCATTGCTATCCTCCCCCATCCCCCTCACAATGACTATTCTATCCGGCATCCTGGTTAGTCAGTATGTGCAAGCGCAGGACGGTGTAGCCCCCATCCCACACTGCCCTCACAACCACCTCGCTATCCGGCATCATGGTGGTCAGTATGTGCTACCGTACAGTGTCGTACAATCATTAGTAGCTCGTCACATGAGGATATGACGGTGCTGGCTTTATGATTTAATTTTAAAGAGAAACTTTTTCAGTTATTTTCATCACCTGTTTATTGATCTCAGGAAAGATAAAATTCGAATTTTCACATGTCCAAAGAAATTTTTGAAGAATTTTTGGCACTTTTACAGCCACATACAAAGGATGTCCAAAAACTGCTGTATAATATGCCTACCACGAGCGAAAATACCGGGCTACAATTAGAGACGAAAATATCAGTAGCTGGATATAGTAAAACATTATACGCATACAACATAGCACGGAAGTAGTCTACCTACAGATATTATTTTATGCGCATTACAAGGAGTAAACGTAAAATCATGTTTGACCTGCTTGAGATTTGAACCTGCACTCATAATAAGATAGAACAGTGAATAAGGTAGCATATCTGTGTACCGCTAAAGGTGAGTTACTTCGTGCCACATTGTGCATGTAAATTGTCATCATATAAACTTTTCATTGGCATAGCCAGGATTTGTGAATAGGAAGGAAACGAGGTTATCTGAGAATATTATGATGTAACACACGCCACTTCCTAGAAAGGGAGTCCAGAGGTTCTCCACCTGGGAATATTTGGATTCCTAGATGTAAGATAGTGTTGTTTTTGCAGTTTTCATAACAAAAACATTAATCATTCTACTGGTAAAAATACTATCAATTTTGCTATAAACTTTTAACCCACACCCTTCCTTCTGAACCCCCATCCATGTCCACACCACTGCAACATTTTGCCACAAACATTTTAGTTTTTAATTCAGCCCAGAATTTGGGTGATGTACTTAATATGCGGCCATTTCTGCACAGCCCGTTTGTTTTTTGTAGGTGGTAACCTCAAGAGTAACCCGTCTCAATACCAACAAAATCAGTAAATACAGCACATTCAAATCAAACACAAATTCATAATGAAATTGAAACCATTTAAACGCAATCGCAACTTGTTCAGGTGTTTTCGGTAGACAATCTGTCAATGCAGAAGGCGAAAACACTATATGAAAAAACAACCAATTATTTTTACCCCCTCTTGCAATTTCATCATGATTTTTTTAATGCTTATCTATCGGCAGTGCATTCAAATATTTGCTTCTTGTGTGATTGCATAGTTTCTAGATCTGGTCTTAGTGAAATATTAATTATAGATGCGGCTCCAGATTACCGAAACCTTGCCACCAATTTTCCACGATCTATTTATTATACATCAACATCTGCTAAGTGGCACAAAAGGCATATTAAACAATAATGCAAAAGTTGACAAAAAATAATGACCGCACTACTTCTGAAGCCAGCTTATCATTGTCCGTATAGGTAGATAACACCTGAAATCAGGGAACGAGAACTGTCGAAGGTGTCTGGTATCTGCGCGTCGCTGCGCTTCCCCCCACACTTATGAGCAGCGACAAGTGGCGGGTCGGTTTTACAAGCTGCTTGCCCCGAAGAACATCTGCATGGCAGCGCACGCTGCCCTCCGCCTGAGTGTGCGGGGATCCATTTATTTGCATGTAACTGAACCAGGGGGAAAAATGCTGCGCTCCATGACACCCAAGTGCGCGGGCAACTTAATACTCCCGAGAGACCACATTAGGAGTCACCATGTGTGTTTCGGGGGCTGGGCGTAGCCCCGGGATTTCCTGATGATGCTCTCGCACACATGACTCTTGGCACATAGGAGTCAGGTAATGTCTATTTTTAGGCCTCTGGTCACCATGTCGCGCCACTGATTGATGTCACTAAAGGGTCTTTCCATTTAATCAGCACATGTCTTTTGCATCACCATTTTTTATTTTAATGAAACTTTGTATGAAATATATAAAACACTTAAAAAGTAAAGAACCATTTTTTAAAATTTTTTTGCACGAGATATAGGCTATTGGTCAACCGTTGCGAAGAGAAAAAAAAAAAAAAGAGACATTTCTGGGTCACTTTTAAGTACCCATAACTTTATAACCCTTGCTGCTACTATGAAGCATTCTCATAGCACTTTAAAAACTTAAAAACTAAATATTTTACCTGAAATAAAAACTAACCCCCTTTTTTAGGGTTGAATAGTACCTGAAAAACTCTGTTTCACCAACATTTAACTAGCCATAAAATACTTAAGGGGTGGTAACAACAACTTATTTTTTCCACGCATAGTACTAGTAAGACACCCGTGAGTACTACTAGGGAAATGAATAATTGATGTGATATTTGGTCCCCTTTACAAGATATAACCCCCAAAAAACTAATTTTTCAAGGTCATAAAAAGGGAATGTCGGAAAGGGGTAAAAATAATTTCAACTTGATACTTTGAGCGGTTTGGAAACTACAAACCTCTGGATAATTACAATTTTTGTACATACCTTGTAGGCGATATATGAGGATAATAAATTATATATTTCAAGCTATTTCATTTATAACTAAAAAGGTTTTAATTAATTTCTTACACTGTGTTTATCTTCTACTGTGAAATAAAACTGAGTTTTAAGTTGTGCGTGTTGACAAAAATTGTTGCATCAGCTAAAGGCACACCAGTGTGCCAGTTGGAACTTGCACACTATTGTTGCAACAGCTAGCAGCACAGCAGTGCACATCTGCTCACCATTCTCTTCCTAGCAAACCACACCAACTTAGTCTTGCAAACATTAATCTTCATTCTGTTCTCCTCTGTCCAAGACTACAGCCCATCAATATCTGCTTGCAAGTTGTTTCCACTGCCTACTTCTGTGTACAGCACACAGTCAACTGGTCTAACTTGTCCATCAACTTCCCATGAGACACCTTGTCGAATGCATTCTCAAAGTCTATGAAGCAGGCATCAACCTGCTTCCCCTCATCGACTGCCTGGACTATATCCTCCAACAAACCTGCCAGCTGAGTCTCACATGAGTATCCCTTTCTAAAGCCATGTTGGTACTCCTGAAGCCAATTCTTCTCGTACATAATGTTCACCATGTATTGGACTCCCAATTTCTCCATTACCTTCCCTGTACTATATGTGAGCAGCTTTCCCTGCTCTAATAATCTCCCAAACAATTCTACCAGATATCTAGCCAGCTCTACCCAACCAAACTTAAGTGTTCCATTCCCAATGCCATCTGATCCAGTTGCCTTATTGTTCAACTCCGTTAATACTGTTTATATTTTCCGCTCACAGACTTTAAACTTATGCAACCCAGTGACACAGTTTGTTTCCTTGTTCCAATCCTCCTTTACTTCGAACACCGACAAATACTGATTTTGTAACACTTCTGCCTTATCTTTGCTAAGGAAGCTGTCCGGCCAACCGCTTCTTTCAATAGTGGAATTTCCTCTCCTCCACCCCTCACTTGCGTAAGATAGCTAAACAATCCTCCCCAATCCTTGCTCTTCCCTCCTTCCATTATGTTACCTAATTAATAATTTTTGCAAGCTTGATTTTGCTTTCTAGTTCCCTGCCCATCTGCTTCATATTATTCCTGTCTGCTACTATACCACCGCTTTTCCACTTTGCGTGCATTTGCCCACATTTTCTCTTCAAACATCGAATCTCCCTCCCATAATATGGTGGACCACCTTGGACCTTATCCTTCTTTGTGGGACAAATTCTACTAACATTTCCACCACTATTCTCCTAAAGCCCCTCCACAAGTCCTCTACACTTTCCACCACAGCACACTTCACACCCATTCCTCTGGAAATGTTCAGCTCCCAACCTGTTTCCACCACCATATTGCCAAACCACCTTCTCTTTGGTTTGCTCTACCTTGTTCCTCCCCAGTCCTATTTCTACAACAGGAATGTCATGGTCACTGATTCCATCTAAAACTACTGTAGGTACTAAGTATAACACTCCCAGGCCCAACCAGGATCACATCAAGCAAGGAACCAAACACCCTCAAGACTCCACCTCATAGGAGTTTCCACTGCCTGTACTAACCCTACGTTGACTAACTGTGATGCCATTCTCTGCATCACAGTACCCACCCCTTCCAAACCCTCAGTCCAAGGCACCCCTGGCATATTTAGGTCTCCTGCTACAATAACCCACTGTCTATCCTTCAACATATCGACTCTCTCCCTGACCACCTCAAGTGCCAGTTCCCCCTGTCCTTGTGGCCTATATTCTGCTAGCAGTGTGATCCTTCTTCCACTCCAGCCTACTTTAATTTCCATGACCTCAACTTCATTACTAATCCATTCTACTGAGTATTTCAGACCCTCTCTTAGGCATACCATTATTCCACCCCCTCTCACATTCCTGTCTCTTCTAAATATGGTTAATTAACCCTGCCTACATTCGCTATAATGCACATCCTCACCCAACCATGTCTCCACTGCCACCACTGTGTCAGCCCCATAACCTTCCACCCAACCCCAAAAACTTTCCAGCTTGCTGTACACGCTCCTACAGTTAAAAAACATTACCCTTATGCTCATTTTCTGATTTTTATGTTCCATACCTCTTACCTCCTCCCCAGCAGCACTCTCCAAACTACCTTCACCATGTTCATCCTTGTCAGCATCTAACTACTATTTACCCCCTTGTGCTCTAGCCTTGCCCTCTCCAAATAGCCAGAAGTCTCTCTACATAGAAATTCCCCCAGAATTCACTTTCTTCATTCTTCTAGGTGCACCTGATCCCTTCCTACGTAGTTCTGGCCCACCCATTTTCTGCTGTCTACAAATGTAGCCCCCAAGTCTATACACACCATCCCGTAGACTTCACTAACTGCCACAGCCTTCACATAGTTAATCCCCCTTCTTACTAGTATCCCACTAACCACTGCTCTGGCCAAAGGGAACTTCTCCTTCACCTTGCACACTAATCCTCTCATGTCGTCCTCAACTTCTTTCTCTACCTCCTTACCAGCAAGATAATTTCTCCCGACATGCACGACAACTTTGGCTGTGTTGCTTCCCTTCATACTGCTGACCCTTTCTTTCATGTACCTAATTTTGGCACCCCCAAAAGAAGCTATATACACACTCCCTCTCCTCACTGCCTGCTTTTCTACCCCCTTTGCAACAGAACTATCCAGAAAAATTACCTCTGGTTCCTGTCTAAGTACTGTTTCCATGTTAGCTTACCTATCAGCTACTTGCCTGCCCTTGTCAACATTGCCCGCTCCCTTAGCCTCGCTACTAGAATCCCCCTGCATTTTCCCTTCGACCTACCTCTGCAAATGTAGCCTTACCTACCACTGCATCCCTTGCATTTACCTCCCATTCCAACTCCTCTACCCTCCTATGTAGCCTATCAACCTCTACATATGCTTTCCTTCTCTGCCTTTCCTCCTCAAATTCCTCATTTGTCCCTTTCAACTGGCACTTAAGTTTCTCAGCCCTTGCTAACAAACTACCCAAACAATCCTCCCTTTTAACTTTCTCCTCTACCCTCTCTATCCTATGTTTCATTTCCTCTCCTTATACATCACATCAGCTAATCCTTCTTTCAACTCCACTTCCCACCTTATTCCACTAAAACCCTCAACAATCTTCCCCTTAGCATTTCACTCAGAAAATTATAAATTTCTATACGCATAGCAAGCTGAATTCAGTTTTGGAATGATACTATTGATATGACTGCCATTTAACAAACTGTCCAGACGTAAACCTGAACATTTGGTAGTAGTAACTTTCTTTGATACAACATTCATTACACTTCATATCCAAGTCATAATTCTGTGCATTCAAGGTATAAAATTTAATGAAGGTAGTTTTATCAAGATTTAGAGTTAGTTTATCTGCTCCGAACCATACCTTAAGATTGTTAAGGGCAGTAATTAGTGTTTCAACAAGTTTTCCTTTTCTATGTTTTAACACACAATACTTGTGTCATCAGCCAAGAGGATTGATTTAGCTGTAGAAGAAATAAAATGTAGTAGATCATTTACATACCTAGACTAGAAATGGCAAGGGACAAAGTTGATATCCCTGGAAAACACCACATTTAACTGAACTCATGCTTGAGAATGTGTAATTTACATTATCAGAACTTGTTACTGCTACTTATTTGGCCAGTATAAGAGGAGTAGATATACTAGCAAGCTTAAATGCAATGGTTTTTGCTTATCCCAATCCCATTTTTATTTGACTTTTAATCAATCATAGCCTGCCATTTGAAATCCATATCCCAAAACTATACAACTACATCACTACGCCGTAGTGTCATATGACGAAATCACATCCTATTATTACCCAGCTTCACTATTAGCCACTACCAGAAGTAAATTAACATAAAAAATTATTTTCGATGTACTCCATGCAACACAGAAATATAGAAATTGATGTACCTGTATTTTACCCCAAAGTAAATTATGTCATTTTAAAACACGCAGACACTTACAATATCATTGGCGTTTTATTAGCGTTACGGACAATTACATAAGTATCTGACATTTCCAGTTTCTACCATACGGCACAAGTAAACATTTTCTGAACCCAAAACAAAACAGGCTTGAAAATATAAAAACAAAGCCAAAGGTTAAGCCAACATTAAAAATTACACTTTTCCCTTGACTCCAAGGCAAGCAAATATTACAAAACTACTGTCTTTTTCTCTCCATTAATGTAACTATTTATATATTAGTGGCAATGTGAACTAACAAATATTTATGTTCTATTTGTTTTCACTAAAGGGTTTTTAGATTTTGTTAATTTTTTTATGTTATTTTGCTTAAACTGTAAACATTTTCGATGGTGAAAGAGCGCAGCACTTTTAAAAAAGCGTTGTTCCATTCGGCAACTCTTTTTTTATCTTTTGTCTCTTACCAGTTCTATAGCCTAGTTCACAATAAAAAAAAACTTAAGAATTAAGAATTATGCAGTAAGCATCAATCACGCACACGGAAAAAAGTCTTAAGTAATTCTGGTTCATAATAAATTCTTAATTCCAACCAATAAGAACCCGACTACTCAGCTTTCTTCAAATGCGTGAAATTACTGTGGATTCCTCAATATATTTCGTCGCCAGTTGTCAACAATATCTCCAAGGAATGGTATAAATGAAATACTAATGTAAAAAATATGTTAGAAATAAAAAATTGCATCTCCATGTTCGTAACTTGAATAACAGTTCTCGTACAATCGGGTAATCACATTATACCGAGGCTGCACGTATAAACCCAAGAAAATTTCACTTATTCGTAATATGCAAATATAAATTAAGAAATTTAAATTACCTACTAAAATTATATACTCCAAGTGAGTTTTGAACCATCAATCTTGGGGTCAGCAAACTAAAACTTTACCTCTGAGCCACCGAATACTTCACACTGGTAGTGTTACTAAACAAGTTATTTTAATGTGTTAAGCGTCTAAACTATTACATGTAACAAACATGTTATATTTTTGTTATTTTAGCAAGAATTTCAATTAAATCAGATTAACATTTTTATAAATAATAATATGCCGTGTATACGAAACAGTAATAACTTATACTACGAGTTATTTGCCAGCCAAATTGTTTTTAAAAGCTTTTCAAACAGCTATTCTGTCGTTAAACTAATAATAAATATAAGCTTAACTGCATTTTTAGCTTGAAATAATCATAATATGCCAAATCCATCATATATAGCACCACATCGTATTTAAAGTATATTATTTAAATATCCGCCATGTTTATTTAACTTCCCGAATGCTCTGATTGGTTCATTCCCTTAATTCTTACGGAAAAATATAAAATTTCGCTATACCTGTTACTTCTTAAGTCATGGCCCACACGACCTCACACGGCCTATTAAGTTCTGTTGCGAATCGGTACGTTAAGAAACACACTTTCTATTCTTAAGTCAACTCTTAGCTACATGTCATAGTTCTTAAGTTTTTAATTGTGAACCCAGCTTAAACACAAGAAACAAGATGGCGCTGGGCATTCCATTCATCGAGTCAATAAATAATAATAATAATGTCTTGCAGTTGAGCTTTCGCCCGGCGACAAGCTCACATGCCTCACTCTCCCTCCAGACCTCTCCTGAACAAACCAACCCTGTCAACCCATACCAGCTCCTCCCTAGAGCCCGTTTGCCACGATGGAATGACTTGTACAAGATTTGTTGGAATCTTGCACGAGGCTTGATTTAGATTTAGATTTAGTTTATTGCATCCTTAGATCTTTTTTGTGTACATTTTTGCACAAAGATATCGGACAAGTCATATTTACAATATACAAACAAATGAATAAATTACTTAAGTTATACATTAAAAATTATACACTAAGAGAGCGAAATTCAAACATTTCTTGTCGGTTCAGGCTCGCACGTAGGCTCACGTCAGCATACTTCATAGTCTCCACATGTAAAAGAATAGAAAAAAACAAGAGAAGAAACAGAATCTTAACCCAGAATAAATATCTTAAATAAGTATCTACTCTGTCATAGATCCACTCAAATACTCATCGACTGTGTAAAAAGCATTAATGATCAAGAAATCTTTAAGGTGTTTTTTGAATATTTTTGTGTTAGCTAAACATGCATCTTGCAGGTGGCTGGGGAGTTTGTTGAACAACTTGCAAGCTGTGTATGAAGGACCTTTTTGCTGTAAGGTCAAGTTGACAAGAGGCATGTGTAA
>PNEQ01125415.1:0-28363 GCA_003012365.1 Medauroidea extradentata | reverse complement strand
GTTTTTCGTCTGTTTTTTTCGTGTTTCGTCGTTGTTTCACACTCATTTCGTCTCTCGACTTTTGTGTTGTCTTCGTTGTGTTTGTCTGTCTATTACCTGTTTTCATAAGTCTCTTTTCTGTATTCTCGTTCGTTTTTGTTGTGTCGTCTTTCATCACACGACTATATTCCAGCTAGGAATTAATTTTTTGAATTTTTTGTTGTTTGTTTTTTATCTTTTCCACTTTGTGGCTACGACTATGTCCCTCTCTAGGATTGTATGTATGTTATTTGTTTGTTGACAATAGCTAACGCTCGACTTTTCTTTGTTGGTTTTTGTTGTTTTTCGTTTTATTGTGGATGTTTTCTGCAAGACGGCAACATTCGCAAGCAATGGCGTATGTCCATGATATCGGTTCTATACAAAAATAACACTGCTAAAAGAGGAATTATATTTAAATCACGAAATGAAACAAAACTATACGTAACTCTGTACTTGTTTGTACCGCCTTGTTTATTTAGTTAAATAATATTAATCAAAAATTTGAACATTTGCACAGTGATAATTTTAAGTCCTGAAAACAAATTAAATCCGCAGTACTTATTTACTGTTATGACCACCATTCTATTATTTTGTAAAGAGCTCATTCTCAATGCCATAGCTTAATAAATGTTATGTGTTAAAATACAACATATATGTATGGTAAAGTATGCATATTTATGAACCATTACTATTGTTTACAAAAAAATATAAACAATATCACTGAAATCTAACATTAAAAAAACGGTGACTTAAAAAGTAACCATAAAGTCTTGTCATATCGATGACATTTCTGATTGGGATATGATAAAGATTGGCTACCCTTCCGTGTACTAAGTGCTCAACTTATGTATTTATTTGTAGCATACATATTTATGTTCAATCAATTTTATATGTGTGTATACGGTATGTGCATATATATATATATACATACATACATACATACATACATACATACATACAAACACAATCAAGGGTGTAAGGAAATTAATAGGCCGAACTCCGGGAGGTGATTACTCATGAAAAATGAAGTCTACGTTAAATACGACACTTTTAAAGAAAGTGAATACTAAGGGCGGAATAAGCCCTTGAATATCGAGTTTGAAATCGTATTTCGTCAAAATAGCAAAATCAGTTATGAGCTTAGTGACGATTCTTAGGGGCGGTATTAAGTACTACTGAGAATTTTAGCATTTAATAATTTCAGCCTTCTAACTTTCAACTTCCATGCAAATAATTGTGGATGCCTCCCTGATATCGTATGTTGGCGTAACATTTTGTGATGTTAGTGCACACAGGTACTGAAAAGGTTCAAATGAACGACAGAACGTTCTGATACAACAGGGATGCGTACATACGAGAACTTTCTTAGGTTGAAACACGTTGCCGTTAAGCAAAGTTAGATTGGGTAGATGATATATCACAAGCAAAACTCTGCAAGTTTTCCGCAACTGAAAGTCACAAGACCGTGATTAGATCTAAGTAAACTCTAAACATGTATTCACCAATAATCTGTGGTTATTAACTGATCCCGGAGCGAGAACCTCAATAAATAATTTTGTGAAAAATTACTTGTAACTAGCAATGGCTTACTGATTCCGCTCCAAGAGTGCAGACATTTCAAATGTGAATCTGTAAACATTCACATATTGTCAGTGTGTTTTTTTTTTCTCAATAGATTGGTTGAAATTGCTACACTGAAAGTAAGTGACAAACACTAGTAACCAGCAAATATTCACAGTTACAGATTTAAATAGTTCAAAATAAAATATATATTTCAATTTACCTGACACGTGTAGTAAAATTACCATTCTTCTACCTCTTAGCTGAGTACTAAGCTACAAGCTTCCGGCTATTCAGCAGTGACAGCGAGCCACGGACTCCCTGACCAGAACGTAAGAGAACGCAAGAAATTATTTTGAAGTAACATTTCAACTACGTAATTCATTACGTTCCACTACGACAGATCGACTGGCCTATTTTACGTGACTCAATATTTTATACACGGTATCACTGCAACAACTTTATCATGAAACCCTGACCCAAACTACTGAATTCCAAATGGTCAAAATAAACAATTAAACTCCTAGGATGTGATACTGGTACATCCGCACACACGGTACCCCGAACCCAAGTCCCTCGAACTCCAGCCACCCCAAGAGCCCTGTGTAGCAGGCGCTAGATGCCGTATTTGAGGTACGGAAATAGGTAGGCGATAAGAGATGGTTTGGCTCGTGTGTCAACAACCTTGTCGCCTAAGCACGGGGCGCGAGAAAGACGTGCAAGGTAGTCCATTTTTAGCCTACGTTCCGAACGAAAAACTAGACTTATGAGATTACCTTTCTGTCTGTGCGTGTGTGTGTCAGTATAGGTGTGTGCGCCTTGGTGTGTATGCGTGTGTATGCGTCTGTGTGTGTCCCCCTTTAAAAAATTGTGATCAGTGGACTGATTTTCAGCAAACTTTGTACACATATAGTACTTAGTAATATGACTTGACTTTTATATATTCCGTTTCTGCTGTGCTTATATTTTCAAAATGGCATCCATTTTAACATTTTCCGATCAATCTAGATTCTAACGAACCGTAATTTACAATTTCACGAAACTTGGTACACATATACAACGTACGAAGCTGACTTTTATATTGTGTATTAAGTTCTCCTGTGTTTATATTTTAAAAATTGTGGACATTTTATATATTCTTAGCATAGTGTCATATATCTTAACTAAGAAATACTTTTCAGGATTTCACCAATATTTTTACACATACAAAGCGGAATTTAATTTTGTGTGTTTCATTTCTCCTGTGTTCATATTTTAAAAATGACAGCTAATTTTATTATTTTTATATTATTACATCTCTTAGGATATTATTTTTCCAAATTTTCACGAAATTTAGTACTCATATACTGCATACAGAGCTGACAGTATTTATGTGCAATTCGTTTACCTTGTCTTTATATTATTACAAGTTTGGGGCTAGATACATTTTGGGATGGAGGTATATGAAAAAAAAAAAAAGAAAATTAATAAAGCTGACGTAGTTTATTTACAACTATCTACATAAAAAAAACAATTGTCTATAAGGATGAATCACAATATATGTTAAACGAAACAAATAACTACTATTTACATACAGGTTATAAAATCTAAATAATAAATCTCTATAAGTTTTCTGTATGTGGAAAGTCTTTCTAATCACTCACAATGGTAGACCCTATGAACGAGTGCCGATGAACCTTTCTTGGTCCAGAAACACCTTCTTCCCACTGCTTGCCGCGATCCAACTCACCGGACACCCTCGAACACTTGTCGCAACCCAGTACTGTACTCCTCGCCACTCGTCACTATCATTTAAACTCGCACCAAGCAACTGCCTGCCAAAAACTCTCTCGCCACTGCCGCAGCTCCCCCTTATATACCCACTCCAAAGTCTGGAATTCTCTCGGTAAGTCTTTCATCTCAAACATCCTGGAAAGGTGTCGCATCAGGGTCAAGCACCAACCCGCAAGATAGAGCATGAACAGGAATAATCTATACCGCGATATCTCCTTCTGTTACCAGATATTGGGTTCAGGTAGTCTCCATCGCACATGGGCGGCACAACATACGCCGAACCTCTTTGTTATTGCCGCTGCTGTATCAGCTTACACTACTCTGCGATTATCGCGGCATGCAGGTGGTTATCGTGGCGTCACTCAAGGTAATACGCTCCACAAGGTATTTTAGCTCTGCCGTCACTGTATCTACTTTCGCTGCTCATCCAGATAGTTACGGCACGATAGGGTGGGTTGGAAGGGGTGTGGCTTAGCTCTGCCGCCACTGTATCGTATTACACCACTCAGCCAGATAGTCGCGATTCGCAGCAATATTTTAAAAATGGTGGCCATCGATATTTTTTTTTTTTTCGTAAATTCATCAAACTTGCCATACATATACTGCATACAAACCTGACTTGAACTTTGTATATGTCGATCAATATTTTGTAGTTCTTTGGAAATGGTGGCTCTTATATATATATATATATATATATATATATATATATATATATATATATATATATATATATATATGTGTGTGTGTGTGTGTGTGTGTGTGTGTGTGTGTTAGAATTACCACTCAAAAAAATTTACCAGATTTATTGAACTGGTTACTAGCATATAACTTAGCAAGCTGACTTATCTTCAGTATATTTCATGTTTCATGCGACTAAATATATTTAATCATTAAATATTTCCAGATTACTTAAACGATTTTAACATTCATGGTTAATTTGCTCCCACTTTGAGAAATTTTAGTTTATCAGTTATGCTGACAACTTCTTGTGCATTTACGGAAATTGCGTACTAAAGTCCAGCGCGTATTCCACTATTTGTGTTTTGCGATTCCAGTTGGTATTTTTTCACATGACAGCAGTCAGAAAAACCTTCTTTAGCCATTTTGAGGTACACCTGAACCATGCTCTAAGCATGATATCTATAAAACAAAAATAGAGAACCATGGTTTAAAATGTATCTTCTTTTCATAGATAAATATATCCAGTTCACGTTTAGCATTACTTCTTTTGAAAACTTACTTTTAACACGTTGCAACGCTGTTCATACGCCAGTTGTACAGGGCTCTTAATCTCTTGCTCTAGCCAGTCACTGTTCTCGACCTGCCTACAAGCCCAAATAGGCTAGAAATAAACTGGAACAATTTTTTTGTATGTTTTGTGTAAAACTTACACACGGAAACATGTACGAAGACTGCCATTCTTTCATTGGCAATACTTATTAAAATTATTTGCAGATAAATGTTACATATTTTTTTCCAACCCTCCAGAGCTGGGGATCAGCTAGGCCCCTGAGCCTAATTGGTCAGCTAGGCGATGCTGCTGATGCGTTATTAAACGCTTTACATTTAATTCAATACCAATTATTGTCACAAATTGCATTTACATTAATTTAATGAATTGACGTATTGCTTAGTTCTCTAAATTGTTATCATAAATTGCTTTAAATTTTAATTTAAAGTGACTATGTACTGCTTCAATACCAAAATTCCCACTTAAATATTCACTACTTTTATGGGAAATTAATATCCCCAAACATTAACTACAGAATACCAGCCTTTATAGTACAATAAATATATGCAGGACAGTGAAATTTCCCGACTAGGCAAAGGAACATAGAAATACAACATTTTCAGAACATTTCAGAGTACTTCGTAACCTAAAATAAATTGATTTTTTCTAAATGAGAGGCAATGATAAAAAAACTACAACAACAACACAGGTATTAGAATAAGATTCTTGTATAATCCTTAATTGTGTTGCGGGTAGTGAACTAAGCCATTCGTCCTAAGTGCCACGGTTATATTTCAACTATCGCCTACTGCTATAAATGATCATATCAGGAATTTGGCTGTGTAAAATATGTTCGGTATAAACAAAAGAAAAATTGGTATTAAATGTTTACACATTTTGTTGATATTAATAAACAACTGTTTTACTATAAAGGAACATGGACTTACTTTATTTTTTTTTTCAAAAATGTTTCTGTTATTTTTGAGAACATCGTTTCGAATTATTTATCTTTGTACGTTTGCTTTACACATGTGATGTAAATTTTCCTTACACATGTCATGTGCTTCACTTACATGTAAGAGAATTTTCTCTTATTATTTTCCCTTATAATATTGATGTGTATATTAGTAGCTTCATATATTACAACAAGCAGCAATACCTGTAGTTGAAAAGATGACATGCTTTTTTTTAGTAGCGGAAGCATGTATGACTGTGTATGTGTTAGCATATTGTTCACGCTGAAGCGTGCATGTTGCAGTTACAACCCAGGTGGCAAAATATACTATATCTGGCCTTAAAATGCAACCAACATGCACAAACAAATCAATCATTTAGCTTACTACATTTGCTGGAAAGGGAAGCTGTTACATCATAACAATATTTTCTCACTTTAAGTGTAAGCATTGCAACAAAAACAGAATGCAAGTTTTTACTAATAGGCATATAGGGTGTTCCTAAAGGTTACCGTCAAACTGAAACCACGGGTAGGCACCACGCCAAGTCAGAAAAAGATAGGAACCTTGATTCTCCGAAGCACCATTTCCAAACTATGGCCAAAATACTGCAGCCAATAAGAAGCGAGCACGCGAGCTCTGAATCGTGCCGCGGGAAGTGTTGTTGCCAGATCGTTGAAATTTACTGTGTTCGTAGCTGGTTAGTTAGGCCTTGGCGAACCAAGCGGGAAGTAGCCCATAGTGCCACTGCAGACAGCCGAAGCTTTCACTTGTGTTCGTAGCCCTGTAGTGAGCGTGGTCCACTCCTGGTCGAGGAGTAGCCACAAGGTTACGAACATAAGTTGAAGCTGTCTGCAGTGGCACTGTGGGACACTTCCCGCTTGGTTCGCCAAGGCCTAACTAACCAGCTATGATCACAGTAGGTATCGAATATCTGGCAACAACGCTTCCCGCGGCACGATTCAGAGTTCGCGCGCTCACTTCTTATTGGTTGCAGTATTTCGGCCGTAGTTTGGAAACGGTGCTTTGGAGACCCAATGTTCCTTTCTTTTTCTGACTTGGCTTGGTGCCGACCCGCGGTTTCAGTTTGACCGGGCAAGTGCCCCCCCCCCCCTTGTGCACAAGGGGTAGATCCATGGCGGGGTTGTCTTAGGCCATGCTTCCAGAAGCTGGAACGGATGCTCCAGCCTGCTGTGCAACCTACGAACAGATTGCATGTCCCAACCAAGGCACGCACAAGTGTCCTGTGTAGCTGATCTCGAGCAATGTTGATCTGGAGAAGGGGTTCTGGAGCCCTGGAAGGTGGACACCTGCTCGGGTGAAAACTCGGATGTATGGTATTTCGCAGGTACTCAGGGGATCGGTGTGAAGCCCCAGCATTAGCTGAGCCGATCACGGGTTGTACTCTGAGTGGTAGTGGTATAACTTCTGCTTGGGAGTAGACTTTCAGGGTATGTCCTTGGGTCATGGCCTGGTCCGCCTTACTGGACTCGCCCACGAAGCGGTTTCGTAGAGGTGGATAGCCTCGCCCTCAGCAAGGTGGATCTTCCCAGTTAACCTGAGGAGATCTGTTGCTAGGTGAGTGGGTTTTCACTACCCACCGCCGCGCTTGGAAGGAGCATATCTCTTCCTGTCAGTGGTATTCAACTACCCTGTCTATAACTAATGAAAAAGGCTGTACGATCTGATTAACAGATCGAAATGGGGCTGAACGGCGGAAGTGGCAACTCCTCCGTATAAGATCTGATGTTCTCTCCTGGTAAGCCCACGGGAGCAGCTACAGGAGACCCGTACTGAGTACGCGGCAGAAATGCCGATAACATGTCGGTAACCTTTAGGAACACGTTGTATATTAATAATACATGACAGGTTTTGTAGGTATGTCAATCAAATACTTAACGTAATATGAGTATCTTTCGAACAAAGGCTATATAGTCCAGTGAAAGGCCTCTTAAAATACGTGTATACAGGTGTCGTAAGGTGATACACTAAACTGTTACGTTTATGTGTCTGAGGCACAAAACTAACTGCAGTGCTTTGTCATTATTCATTTTTGTATGTGATTTTATAAAGTTGAACGTATAGTTTTATTTGTAGGTAGTATGGTGTAAAGTCCAACACAAATATTTATACTATGTTGCTAGAGAGAGACAGACGTAGAGAGAGAGAGAGTAAAGAGACTAACTCTTGTTGAAGTCATGTGTGCAGGCTCCCAGCAGGTTCACGACGTTCAGATGTTTCCCGAGGTGCAGCATGATCTTAAGCTCAGAGACTAAGGCCTTGATGTAGGAACAGTCAGCTCTCTTGACCATCTTGACGGCGACTATGGTGACAATCTCTCCCTCCACAATGCCCCACGCCACCGCCTTGTGTACCACGCCAAACGCCCCTGCGCCCAGCTGCTTGCCTGTTATATGTACACATCTGCTATACTCACCCATAAACATCTCTCTTTAACAAAACTCAAGGACAAAGTTACATCGAATTTTCACTATAGGAAGTTTGGGACCAAATAATTGACGCCACGTACCATATCCAAATAAAGTTACAACTGGTACGTCTCGTTGAAGTATTGTTTGTAACTATTGCATTGAATAAGTGTTACAATTTTTTAATGTTAAAATGCTAAGTATACACACAATAATCGCAATAATACTAACAACAAAAAACATATTTAATAATTTGAGCTAATACTTAAAATCCTGCCAGTACTCTGACAAACTATGGCTACAATGTACTGTTATAAATTAACTAACTAAATATTATAACTCCCCATTAAGCTGTAGTCACATTAACCTGACGAACTCGGCCTGACAACACCGCCACGACCACAGAGTACATACAGGAGACAGATATATCTCTTCCATGTTACGGCGACTTTATTATTTCATGGTCGATTTTAGAGTCATGAAGGGGGGGGGAGGCTAGTCCCAAAATTAATACCACACGCACACGCTTTAAAAAAAATTACTGCTTAGTAAAATATATATTTCGCAGGGTGACATTGACATATAATAACGTACTATGTTGTGAACTTTATTGCAAAATGACTGTTTAAATTTTCTCTTGAATGGCAATTGTTTTATTTTGGATGTAATTGTATTGTATTTTCGGCCGTCTGAGTGAAGTGAGGCTTATAACAACACTACGGAAAAGTGTAGTGCAATAATTCACTGTCTGTAGACTACACACAAAAATGTTACAAAGTTGTGATTAAAGTATTTAAAGAATTGATGCAAATTGAATGACTGTCAAAGAAAACTAAACAGATGAAAGAACACCATAATATAAGCAGAGTATGCTTTAGTCAGCAAGATACATACACAACAAGAAATTCCAAAATGGAATCGGGTCAAATAGAAACAAGGAACAAACAGATAATAAATGAAAATAATAACAAATAAAATAAAAAACCAAGTAACATGCGACACAACGATGAGATGAAATAAAAAGACACAGCAAATATCAGGCACGAACAGAAAAATAACAAAAATACACAACAAATAGACGAGACAAAACGTGTTCCTGAACCCTGTGTGTCTACCTGATGACGGGAACAGATTCCAGTTCCCGAAACGTCGTAACACTGTCTGTCTGGAAAACTACTGTGTCTTGTTTCGTCTCTTCATTGTGTCGTTTGTCTTTTCTGTAGATGTCTGATATCTGTTGCGTTTTGTATCGTCTATTTGTTGAGTCCTTTTGTTATTTTTCTGTTCGTGCTTGATATTTGCTGTGTTTTTTTTTTTTTTTGTTTCATCTCATCGTTGTGTCGCATGTTACTTGGTTTTTTATTTTATTTGTTATTATTTTCATTTATTATCTGTTTGTTCCTTGTTTCTATTTGACCCGATTCCATTTTGGAATTTCTTGTTGTGTATGTATCTTGCGTTGACTAAAGCATACTCTGCTTATATTATGGTTTTCTTTTATCTGTTTAGTTTTCTTTGACAGTCATTCAATTTGCAATGGAGTACGTCCAAGAAACTGAATCAGTCATGCACTCCCATTGCACAGTTCTTTCAAAGATCATATGTACATGACACTTGAAATAAATAAGCGTGAACGATAACTTAAACTAAGCCAAAAATTTTCATCACAACTTTACAACTTACTTAAGTAGTTAAAAACACAATGTACATAAACACACACTTAATTCCACATTGTAAATTAATAAAAACACGACGTTCGTTAGTTTCTATCACCAGCAAAGCCGTGCTACCCATTTTGGCCAACCTAACTTTTCATGTGTGTCTGAATAACATTCTAAACTAATATGCGTTTGAAAATATATTTCATATTTAGAAATGATTAACTGAACTTTAAGCTAATAGCTTACTGTTTGAGACGACGAATTGTATAATGGATTCCGACACAAAATTATATTAACCGGTAAAAGTTATGATATAATAGTTATTGTTTAAAGTTGGCATTGATACAACGACTCACTAAAAATAGGAAATGTTAGCCCATATCTAGTGTCAGCACGACCGAATTCGAGCAGCGACTAATGAATATCAAGGTCACAGTGACGTCAGTTCGATGAAAAGAAGGCCCCGAAAGGCGACGGCCATACGAAAGTAAAATATATTTTTATTTTACATCTTGACGGGGCGTGTCCGACCCATGACGCGAAACTGAATAAAAGATCATTGAGTTAAAATTTCCCTGCTGTGGTACATTTTGGTCGAACAGAACATTAATTAATTTACATTTGTTTGTAAACTTTACTTGAGGTGAATCAGTTTTGTAATTGTGAGCAAAGAAAGAATATTAATTAACACACAATCAATAATATGATGGAATTTCGCGCCAAATGATTTGTTTATTTACATATCTGCTGTGTCGTTAGTTGCTATGTTATTTAGTTAACATTATACAATGTATTAGTTGGATACTACGAACATATTTTTGCACATGTTTTTTTAATTTTATGTCCATAACAAGCGAAAATTGAATTTGTAACCCTTCTGTGTTTAGCATTTTGCATGAAGTGCCTATATAGTAATGTATGCTTCGTATACAGCTACAGTGTATATATGTGTTGTTTATACGGGCCATTTTCGTTCAGGCCTAAACCTAATTTATGCAAATAATTAATTGGATAATATTTTCCTTGTAGTTTTGTGCAACGAATTATAATATTTCCTGTACACCACTATGAACCAAGATTTACTTTTAATTTAACTAATTTATTTAGCGTTTATAGTTAGCGTAACTGAAATTCACCTACCTAATTTAAGCTTTATTAATGTTACAATTACTTTAAACTCATTTAAAATTACCTTTTACGTATTTTCTCATTTCTTGTAGGAATTAGGTACTAAAATAAGAGAAAACTATGTAATGTCAATACTGCCGAGGTATATACGTCGACGAAAGCTAGAAATTGTCGTGGTATTGTGAACACATGTCGAAATTCAAATACTCAAGTTTGTCGCTAAACGACTGTCGTGACACTTATGTTGTGTTGGTTTCGTCGGGTTATTGTGACCCCAGCTTTACACTGATGATTCAGAAATGCTTTTAAACTTGAAGTCAGGAACTTGCTAAAATTATATATGTATATATATTTTTTTTTTTAATTGCTCGCAAATAGTATCAATATGCACTAACTTGAACAGGATTTAGAAAAAAAATGAAACAAATCCACTAGTTTCTTCCTTCAAAATACTTCTGTGGCCACTTCATTTTCCATCTTTCTAAAGTGTCCGAATTTGTGTTGGAAGTTACATAAAACCTGTACAACACTTCCACACATCAGTTATTTCTTTTCTTGTAGATCACTTAAGCTACACGCCATCATCTACCTTCTTTATTCAATTTATAGCCTACTTTCCTTTAGGCATCTGTCTGTATGTCTTTATGGCCCCCACATAACGTTTTTTTAGAATACTCGATACTCAACAAAATCATGACGCAATGTTATGCTATGACAGGTGAGCCCGATATTATAAATGTTATTTACTTGTAATAATGTTAATCCTTGAGTGCATCAACTACTAGGACCATGACAGAGTTCCGCTAAGCGCCACTAGAGTGTACCGGCACTGCTCACCGCTATAATTTGCGCGATTTAACATGTTCCGCCATGTTATATCCTAATACATTTTAGCCAAAACATTATTTTTTTTATTATTTTATTTGTTTATCATCTATTTCCTCATCCTCGTAAGAACATTTGTCAAGGACATACGATTATACAATTATTTGTAAAGCAACAAATTAGAAATATTACCATAATTATGTATAAAAAATAAAAAATTCTGTAAATATACCAATACTATGCAAGGAAAATATAGTTTGTCTTTTTGTCAACATTATTATTATTTACGGTAACAAATGAAGTAAAAAAATTAACAATATATGGTTATTTCTGCTTTTAGACAGAAATCCTTATGTACTCTGGAATGTTTCGGCTATAGTAAATTTCTTAAAGAGACTTTTTGAATAAGCTCAAATTGTTTACTTTATCAACATTGTGTAACTTCTACGACAAATGGTTAATTAGCCCGATTGCATTACGATATAGACTGTTACCAAGAAATGAGGCTCTATGTGAGATACAATGCAGTTTTAGCATCCTCTAGTTATGTAATTAGGGATGTCGCTGTTAGTTAACAATTTACTGCTTTTATTGCAAATATTATTGTATAATATCTGTAAAAGGAGGGTAATGTTAGTATTTACAGCCACTGGAAATAAAACTTATACGCGTTGATAGTAAATATGTCAGCTATTTTTTCTAATTATTAGATTTATTTTATTTATTTTGGCAATTTGAAGCCTTTTTCGCAGTCTGAAGAGGTGCCCTATATTACAATTACATATTTCAAGATAGAGTGAACATTAGCATAATAAAAGGCTAGAGCAATGTTTGTAGAGCAACATTTTTCTAACGTAGTGTAAAGCAAAACAAAGGAAGCTGGGTTTAACACCCAAGAGTGAAATGTGTTGTTTCCTGTTTAGGTTTTGGTCTATATATTATTAGTCCTAGTACATGATCTTTTGCCCAGACAGCACGCAAGCTTACGGCAAGCTTGCATTTCAGTTGAGTTAAGCTTGCCATAGCAAGCTTGCGCTCGAGATTTGCTGAAAACCTGAATCAAGGTTGAGACGAGCTTGCTCACTAGACTTGCTGCAAGCCTAATGTACGCTTGCATTTTACTTGAATTAGTCTTGCCGTAGCAAGCTTGTGCACGAGATTTTGCTGCAAACCTGAATCAAGTCTGTGGCAAGCTTTTCAGTAAAGGCCCTTTCACAAGATGAAATATTTCTTGGATTCAATTTATTGAATAGCATGACGATTCAAGAAATTTAATTTAATAAACAAGGGTTCATTTTAAAAGTTTTCAGACGATTTTAAACAAATTATTCACAAAATAAATATTGCATTTATTGTACAATTTTCTACTTATACTGCACGACACAAAAATATTTGCTTTAGCCGATACAATTGTTTATTATTATTTCTGTGTATATATATATATTATTCAAAAGAAATAATGCTCGCATTTATTTTTAATACGATTAAATTTGCATACATAACTCAATTAATATATTATTTTAATTAAAACTCTCAGAAAAAACCCTTCGCCACTTTCACATATTTTTATTTAAGAAAATTTCAAACAAGTTTGAAACTAAAATCTTTGACGAAATGGCCGCTGTTATGACGTCAACATGGCGTCACAAGTACTTCAAGAAAGTTAATAAAATAAATTTAAAGGAAAATTGAAGAAAAATTTTATTCTGTTAAATTTTCTTAAGACTTGCTGCAAGCTTTGAACAATCTTGCAGCAACATTACATCTAACATGAATTTGATTGCTGTATCAAGCTTGCTCACGAGACTTGCTGCAAACCTGAGTCAAGCTTGTGGCAAGCTTGTAAATCACTGTATTTGACTTGTCATAACAAACTTGCTCAGGAAACCTGCTGCAAGTTGGAATCAAGCTTATGACAAGAGTGTATTTTCTTTCAGTTTTATTTACATAGCAAGCATTCTCACGAGACATGCAGCAATACTCCTGTATCAATCTTATATTACATTAAAATTACATAGCAATTTTGTTTCATAAAACGTTTTGTGCTCATCGATATTGATCGAAAATGATTTTAAACTTAACTTTGAATGAACACGCACATTATAAAATTAGAGCGGTTTGTATGCTAGTTAAAAATAACTATTACTGTGTTGTATATTTACAACTATGTGTTACTGGTAATCTGTTAACAACACATGTTAGAAATATTCACACACCTAAGCATTTCAAAACATTGTGCGTAACTTACTCTTACAATCGAATCGCACAACACTTTCCCTTGTGTAATCACTGGACTTGTGGTTAGATCTACTTAAAAACTGAATGGTCACGGGTTCAAATCCTGGCACGCGGCCAGAATATTCTCATGTTTGTATGTAACATTCCATGTCAACGAAGAAGTAATATCAAACATGAAAGAACAAGTGTGAAAATTAAGTGGAAACCTAAATTTTTATTTCATTATGCACGCTTGCCACACCAAGCTTTCTGCAGGCTTGTCGCGTCAAGCTTGATGCAGGCTTACATGTCAAGCGTGCAGCAATCTTGTTCTGTGGAGACATGGAAGCTTGATTCAAGCTTGAATCAAGTTTACACACTTGCTATGTCAAACTTGCTTCAAGCTTGCACACTTGTCGGGGTAAGATTGCGCAAGCTTGTTTCAAGCTTACAATGCTGTATGGGCGACGTCAGTGATAAACACTCACGGTCAAATTTTATTGACATTGCAATAAATTATTTTAAATATTGTATTTTGTTAAGGAAAATACTATCAACAAAGCTTTAGAAATGTTTCGAGAAAGTTTGTTTATGAGAAACCAGTTTTCCGTTTCGTGTAACAATGTTTGATTGTTGTGCTCTAGAGTGGTAGGGATGTTATTTGTTAGTACAACAGAAGTATCGTCAGAAAACATAACTGTATCTCCGAATTTTAGGCAAGATGGAAAATCGATTATAAATATTAAGGATAGTTATGGATCCGTACATTGATCCTTGTGGAACCCCCATTATTATCAGTGGCATAAAGGTACTTCATGTCATATAGCAGGTGTCTGTTAAACTTTACATCTATAAATACTGTGCGTGTACGTATTTTCACACGCATGCACACACTCAGATGATCACACACACAGGCACACATACATATATTACAGGTTTTTTTTATAGGTAACCAATCAATGTTTTAGAGATAATGGAAAACGACAAAAATGTAAGGCAGCGAATGGCAGAAATAAATGTCTCAGTAAAATGTAAAGTTGCTATTTATATGGGCCTAGAAGTAATATACATTTACAATTAACAAAAATACTTTTAAAATGATATGTTAAAAATGACGGCCTTCAGTGCGAATCAGGAGTAACAGAGTCCCTAGTGGTTTCTAATCATTCACTTTAACATAATTGGCGATATTTCATATTACATCAAAGGCCACAAAGGATTCTAGCCAGCAGAGGTTAGTTACATACCGATGATTCGTAGAACGCGCTGGCCCTGTAACAGGACCTTATTTTCTTACCTACATTTGCACAGTTGATCAATGACTTCAAAGGCACCAGTAGCAAATTTGTATATGGTACTATAATGATACATCGACATTTGTGGACACACAGGAAGAGGAACATTCTTCAGCAATTCAAGGAGCAGATTTCTAAGAACCATCCTATAAACTGATGCTTTAAGACAACATGGAAGAATATATGACACTATTATCTAGCACTTGCCTGACCTTACCACAATATGTACAGGATGGTAAAGATTTGCTTGACCAAATTTTCCACCTAAAAATTTAATTAAGATATTTCCGGTCTATCACCCCATTTTGCTTATTTTGTCCTTATCCGACACCCACAATATTGAACTTATAACCACTAAACCAGTATACTCTATGAGTAGCATATATAAATATTTGTAAATACGTAAATGTTTGTATACAACTACATGCGTGCATGTGTGTGTAAATAATATAACACGGTAGGATATATGATAGTTGTCTGTACAAGACTATAAGCCAGTGGAGTACTTTTACCGTAGAGGCGATGAGATATGGCGGATGTGTGCCAAGATAGCCTCTTTAACACATGCGCTCCCGAACTACAGTGTTTTACCATTGCAACATATCATTCCGGATTACATAAATATTTAACAATATCAGTTATCGAATTTAGTCAGCAAATATCAACTTCAGTTAGGAAAGTGCTTAACTGTGGCACTATGTTTTGACTATGCAGTTCACCGCACATTGAATTGTCGACATGAACGCCTACAAAACTCACTCATGTTCTTAGTTTTCTGATAAGAAGACTATGTAATGTGCACAGTGAAAGATTCGTTAGCCTAGAACGAGTGTGTTCTTGTATCACTACAGTTGTCACGAATCTGGCTGCAATACGCCTCAAACTACCTGACTCACTGAATATCTTACATAGCACTGAAGCAACACTTGGGAACTTGTTGCGAAAGCCTGAAAATAAAATTCAGCAGACTATACTCATATAACGATAGGATGAGCATAGACCAGGCATCAGCTGCTCCTACCTAGTAAAGAGTATTGTCGTTCCAGCCAGCCCAAAACTATGGATGAGCTGAGATCAGGGTGGGTAACTCTTGTAAAGAAGACAATGAAGACATAACAGCACTTAAAATATTTGTCGGGCAAACAATATGGAAAGTTAGTAAAGAAACTAGCGAAATAAGTCCGGATCAACACACACACATAAACATATATATGTGGGACAAGTTAGTGATGTGTACACACACACACGCCTCTAGTGACAGAATGAGGAGCGACTCACCAATCTTGAGCCTGTTGCGAGGAAACTCCCACTTGTTGTCGTAAGGCAGCAGTTCTGCTTGCTCGTCTATAGGTAGCTGAGGGTTCAAGTTCCCTATGGCTCCCTCCTTGAAGTGTACCAGGCCAGTCGCTGCCAGATCTCTCTTGATCCTCTGCCAACATTACAGTTAAGTGACAAAAGATAGTTCCCACCAACAATAGGGCATAGCGAAAATAACCTGTAATTAGTGCAGGAAAGCACAAGCACTAAAACATCATGAGACACTTTCAAAGAAAATGCAGAATTAAAAAGAAAAATGGTTGTATGAGACGCCTATAAAATATAGTACAGACCAGCAGTAAGGATGTGAAGTCAAATAAAGTGTTGCGTGCATAAGCTAAAGGGTGCAAACTCAATTCTCACATACATTAGGCCTACTCTAAATATTAAAACACTTAAGTAAAAAAAAATTAGTACGATATGATGGTAATTTGGACTTAAATAACATTAAAATTATTAAAGAGCAACATAACATGTGTGGATTTTATTAGATAGACTGACGCAGACAGACTTTCCAAAGTCTTCCAGGGAACAAGACAGTAACATTTGTCATGCCACAGATACACGCTTGGGTGCTATAATTGCCACTATTTAAAAATGACGTCTCAACTTGTAAAATAAGTAGCCTAATTATTATTTATTTCTCAGACTACAAGAGGTTTGTGAAATCCAAACATACCATAAGGCTTCAATACAATACACAAGGAAGATATTAGTTACAATTGGCACAAAAATGCCTTACTCTAGCACTTCATTATATAGAGTCTAGACGTGCATGAAAACTAAAAGTTAAAAACTAGTAAAGAGCGGTCAGGTGAGTGGCCACTTAGTACACTGTAAAAAATTTTCTCCGTCGATTGACGGGATTTCCGGTAAAAATTTCTCAGGATACTTCCGTGAATTCACGGAAACATAGTTCTTAATCCAGCAGAAGTTTCCGTAAAACTGTTTCATCACACGTAACTGAGCCATCCTTAACATGTCTATAATGCTACAAGTGCATTTCTACAGATTTGTAGATTTACCGGTGATGTTATTAAAATATATCCGTAATATTTGCATCTGTCTAACCCATAAATTTTCGATTTTTTTCCGTGCAAGTGTCCGCAGCAGACTTACAGACATACTACGTATGATTCCGTAGTGTTTATTTATATAGATTTTTCCGTATTTTACTTTTACGGACACTATTTCCGTTTATTAACGGTACATGTCCGTTAAAATTTATAACGGTGTACATGAGAGTATTTCAGGTGGTACTGAATGCCAGTGGAATTTTTAGTAAGGATTACTAAACAACAGTTGCCAAAAACTCTCACAAACATTAGGTGGCACTGTCAAAAGTAATTGTAGTTGTTTTACGAAGGAGTGCTGGTAAAAAATTACCCAGAAGTGTCCGTTAATTTACGGAAGGCAACTAGCTCCACTTATGAAAACTCACATAGTTATGTGACTTCTTTAGAATGCAGGCGCGATAATAGGTTCGGTTATTTATTTAGTTTCTTCTCGCAGTTTTACATATGTTTAATTAATGTAACATAATTATGTACACCTATGTTACAAAATAATGTTTCCGTTAATTAAACAGATGTTCGAATAAAATTGCCCGGAAATGTACGGAAATTTTTAACAATATATTAGATACCTGTCTTATTAAACCAAAACACCGATTTCATAAATTATATCACGCTGGCTGACAGTAAAAATTGACTACGGTCTTCACTCGTGATTGCTGTCAGTGAGGCCGGCGGCGGTAACATGGACTGTTAGGCACCGGTCTACAGTGCGAGAAGTACGGGGTTTGAATCCTTGCTCGAGCATGGTAGGTGTGTTGTCCCTTCACCTCATTTCATCATCACTAGCTCTTAATACCTCGTTGTTAACGGCCCGTATCTAACTATCAAAGAGAGTGTGACATATGAAATGATCCCTAGAGTAAATCACAAATGTGAGACGACAGTGCTTCAAGGTGCGTACTAAGCATCCAGCAGTGAGGCCGAGGTTCCCAACACTAACTATTGTGATCCATCACATATATAGATGACTAAACATTCATATGACCGTTGATCTTAAACAAACCGATCACGTGTTTTGTAGTTTAGTACTGTGTGTGCGTGTTTTTGTTTGACGGCAAAACATTAATCTACTTAAAATTATTTCATAATGAATTCTTGTGAACATCTCCTCACTTCATAACAGGAGAAAAATTCTGGGTAACTCGTACCTGAGACTCACGGACCTTGTACACAGTGATCATGACGGAGGCAATCAATATAACCGTCAATATCACTATCCCAGCTATCAGACCAGATGGACTATTCTTGCCTGTAAAGATCCAAGGGAAACTATAAAAGTACTGAATTTAAATAATTATTACTTAATTAAATAGCATCATGAAACTTCAGTTTACCTTGTACCGTCAGCGATACCACTCTCTCGATTTCAGCAACTTTGTTACTTCCCGTACATTTGTATTCACCCTCGTCGGACTCTACAGGATGGATAATTGTTAACGTGAAGTTGTCTTCACTCAGTACGATATGGGCTTTGCTAACGTCTTTCCGCAGATTATTCCCATTCTGCAATTGTACAATACCGTGCCTTTTTTTAAACACAGTCAAACATCACTATACATTCTATGTAAGACACCATAAGTCTATATTTACACTTCTGTGGACAAAGAAACTGTCTATATGATATAGTGTCAATAACAACAGAAGAAAAAAAATTCCGGACGTACGGTGAAATTTCATCTAAGGTACATTTTATAACTAGAAATTTCAAGTGATATTTCATTTAAAATGAAAGCACATAAAAATTATGTAACCTCTGTTCTAAAATAAATAAAATTATAATGTTGTGTAAAACAGTGCACATTAAAAGTAATTAAAGAAGAAACAAATTTAATGATAAAAATGTACATTAACGTTTACAAACCTTAGAAATATGTAGGTTTAATTGCAAAAGTTATCAGTTTAGTTGTAATTTATTTGATAATGATAATTAGAATATTTATAGTTGTTTGCATGGACCTTAGTGAAATGAGTTTATTCCTACACAATTGATTAGAATACGTTAGCTAAATTTATTGTGTAGTAATTACTTTGCATATAATCAATAATATTTAGGTTATACTAGCAACGAAGAATTTGTCTTACGGGTTTGTTGCAACTTATAAGTAAAAAAAATCTTTCCGATTTCGGTAATTTCTCGAATCTGCGAACTATGTAATTTTTAGACAATATAATTTCAAGACAAAGAATGTTGCTATTGATGTATGAGTTCAATACGATGGACATGATGAAAAATTAACATGTTTAAACAAACCTTGAGCCAAGTAATTGTTGGCTTTGGAGTACCTTCTATACGGCAGGTCCAGTTTACTACGGCTGTTTGTGGGACATCCCAGTTTCTCTGGTTCATGTTCGTGTATATAAAGTACGGCTTCTGAAGCTCTGTTGAACAGAAAAACTCTACATACTCTAACAAATGTATTTATTTTCGCACACACATTCGCAGGACAAATACAAGGAAACATTCGACATACAATTTTGCAGGGAACGTTAACTGTATAAAAAGTGCATGAAAATTTCCAAATGTGTAAGGCAGAACAATCTCTGAATTGTCAAGTAAAACAACTTGAGAATTACAAATGAGTAACTATAAAAACACGTGATCTTATTTTAGAATATTATTTACGCATAATTAATGGCTGTAGATATTATGTTACAATGGTTTCACAGACTGTGAGTTACACTTTAAAGAACATGAAATAAATAAATTGAATGTGTGCTAAAATAGACAATAATTACAAAAAAAATATATTTGTACAAACAAGACAAAACAAATTTTAATTAAGTTGTTTACAAAAGAATTGTATCGTTTATCTTAATCCCAGTTCAGATAAGTTACATAAATAAATTTAAAATATCATTGGGTAATCAGTTTCTTTTATTTCTGTGATTAGCAGCTTCAAATAAGATGTACTCTATTTGTTAGTGAAAAGTGCATTACCTTGAACGTTAATCTGTAAATTCGTTTCATTAATTTTCTTGTCCAAAGTCTCCCATTTGCATGTGTAATTTCCTTGGTGTTTCTTCGAAATATTTGGAAAATATATTGTTGTACTGTAAGAAAACTTGGTGTTTTTGAAGAAAATGTTGCGATCTGTAAAAAAAATCCTGCCAATAAACACCTAATATTCAACTTTCGGCAATAACTTACAAGCTCCTGGATTTAAAGTAAAATATTTTAAACACGCTCAACTGCAGCCGACATAAAATAATGTATGACATTTGAAAACAACAAAGGATAATTAATTAATGCAAGTAACTGATCAAACAGATACACCGAATAGCTTAACAAACACTAAATTAAATACTTAAGACAGCAATGCAGCAAGTACAGAGTAAATTAGACGATTGCCTAGTCGCAATACTAGATGACACAACAAAGATGTTGAAGAGATGTGACTGATATACACTACGAAATAAATACATGCTACATTCAGCTAGTTCTCAGTGTTAATGTACTCGTTACACTCTTAGTTTTCTTTGTCGATAAGCTTCGCAATGTATTCAACACATTTCATTTAGCGATTCGTTCCCTTTATAAGAATCTTTCAAACAATTTGTGAATTTATTTTGTTCAGTGTTATGTGTATAATTAACATACACTCATATGGAAATCATTGTTCTCTCATGTGGATATTGGTTGTGACATGAAGTAAATACTGTCAGAAATCTGAATCTTGCCAGTCTTCAACACGCCAATATTATCCAGAGTTACGGTCAATTTTAATGAAGGTTAGGAAGATAGAATACTTCTGGACGAGTTTGGCAAAGGATAATCTGCTGCTTGTAGCACTGGTATCGACAAGGAGGGTATCTTATGTTGGGGCTTACGGGTTGAATAAACATTGCCAAATGACGAACTTCTCTTCATTTACGACAGCATGAAATAGACCCCTTATCGATACCAACACTTCTAGCCTCAGAAATTGCAGTATGCTAAACTAATAACATTGAGTCATCTAACCTGTACCAGAATCAACCTTACAGATGTGTATGTGATTTTGTACATCACTTAGCACCAGATTATTTCCTTCGTCCTTATTGTATTTATTTGTTATAAAGTTTCAACACTGAAAATTTACGCATTTTACTTAGTAATCGTTTTACAATTTATTTCTTATCACACTTTACTACCAAGAGTGTCCACAAAACTAACAACCAATTTCTTATTTCGACGTTATCAATTCGAATGCAATGGTGTCGTATCCATTTATGAATGCGAAATTTTTGCTAAGTATGATGAAAATTTTCAATGTACTCAAGATAAGGAAATTTCCCCTATATTAATAAAATGTGTGAATTCGTTTGGCTCCGAACCTACTACGGCAACATCGCGGCACTGCATGGACGTTACAGGTAGTGTAGCGTGGATTTTATTATGATTTTAAGTGCTTTGTATTAGTCGTTTGTAGTTTGTTCACAATTATCCTCTTCGTAACATCATCTAGATAAGACCTGTAATATTTCATACATGTTGTAAGTCATATTTACTCCATTAAAATACTTAGAAGACTCCTACCTCATTTAGATTTGTTAAAATACAGGGCCTACTTGCCACCACGTAAGGTCTCTTTGCATACACAAAAAAGGAGATAAAGAATAACTTAACTGTTATAAACTTGTCATGCTTCTAGAACTTTGAAAAGGCATATTCTTAACTAAAGTAGGTAACGTAAGCGGGAGTGACTTTGGAATACTTAAAAATATATATTTCGCACATACAAGGAAAATAATACTTCAAACTCTGGGAGGCAATGATTCGTGAAAAACTACGCAGACATTAAACAATACACGTTCAAGATAAGTTAATGTAACGGGAGATATCGTTGACAATAACATTTAAAAATAGTTTTCGGTCAAAATGTAAAAAAAATGGCTAGGAGTAAAATTACAATTCTGTAGTTGATGTTAAGTGTAACTTAGATCTTTAATTTGTAAAAAAATTCAGCTTTCAAACCTTTACCTTTCATAAAAATAATAAGGGTGGCCACCCTCAAACTGCATAATATTACTTTGCCGTTACGTTTTGTTAACATTTTATATTATCTATTCAAGCAGTATATCGTAAAGTACAAAATACACAGTTAAAAAAAATTTGGTAAAATTCCAAAATATGTAATGGAAGTTTTTCACCCATACATTGTATAGGAAATATACCATACAGAAATCTGGTAAAATTATAATACTTGTATGGTAAAATTCGCATACAATCACGGAAAATTTACTGTACACACGTATGGTAAATTTACCATAACCATCTGGTAAATAAGCTATACATGTATGGCAAAGTTACCAGACGGATGTGCGGGAATTTTAACATACCAGAATAGGAAATTTACTACACACGTAATGTAAAGTTTCATAACAATTGTATTGGAAGGTTACAATACATGTATAGTAATCCTAAGATACATGCATACTAAAGTTACCAGACAGATGTATAGGAATTTTAACACATCAAAATAGAAAGTTTTACACATGTAATGTAAAATTTCAAAACAGTTGTACTGGAAAGTTACAAAACATATTTGGAATTTTTAAGCTACTTGTATAGTAAATTTACCATACACATGTACGGGAATTTTAGTATACCAAGATAGAAAAGTTACTACACATAGGGCCGGTTTCACCAACTTTTGTAAGGCATTTAACATCTGTTAAAAATTATTAACAGACGATTTTACCTGTAAAATATTCTGTTACTCCTCTTTAACTAATGTTAAATGCTTAACAGAGGTTGGTGAAACTGGGCCTCATACTGTAAAATTTCTAAACGGTTGTACTGGAGTGTTATTAAAATGTCTAGGAACTTCAAGCCTTAAGCATGGTAATGTTATCAGTTACACGTATAGGCTTAGGTCAGATTATACCACCATCGGCTAAACTTCAAGTCAGCTTTAGCTGAAGGTTAAGTAAAAAAAATTTTTGTCTCTCTTGTTAACGTGTCTCTGTCGCTTTAATCTGTGGCTCGTGTGCGCGCGCTCACACAGACACACACGCGCGCGCGCGCGCGCGCGAGCACGCACGCACACACACACTCATACAGACACTTAATAGCTGTGCTCCTAAAGAACAGTAAATTTCCAAGATTCGCGGGTAGGATAGTCTGCAAACCAATAATTTAACATGGTGTTGTTAAAGAAAGGTAACTTTACCAAGCAAATAAAATACTGTAGATATTAAAAATTATGTTAACTTTGCTGGACACAAATATTAGGTATGTTTTAATACTCTACCGTTTTGGTTTGGTACAAATGCTTCTTTATAACATATGAGAGCTAAAGCTTTAAGATGAATATTTGGTGTCACACTAATTTAGCAGCTATATCTGTTCCTTACACCTGAAATTAACATACATCCAAATTAAAAAAAAAAGTCTGTGGTATGTTGTTTGTTGCTGTAGTTTATACCAGATCAATAAAATTTGATAGGAAAAAAATTTCAACTACAGTTGTTCCGTTGAAGACACTGCAAATTGTTTAAGACATTTTAAAATGTAAGAAAAATTATTTATGTTTAATTCTAAACAATAGTATTCAATTATTAACGGCAGCACATTGTTTATTATATGACAATGTAACACATTCTCGAAATTATCACCAAATATATAAACAGAAGTGAACAGGAAATAAAAAAACACACTAGTAAATTAACATCTGGTGGCTTTGTTAATATATACAATCAATAAAAAAACCATTAAAGTAAAATTGTATTAAAAAATACTAGCAATGCAAATTAAATAAATTTCAATTTTTACAACAATAATTTATAGCTGTTCTACTCTTCAATTTAGTAGTGTATCATGCAAACATTTTACGTATCTTTCCACTTGTGTATCAAGATTCCGGCCTCACTGAAAAAAAAGAACATTATTTGCCAAATAGAAGATAAAAAAAATAATCAGAAACAAAAGTTAAAATTTAAATTTAAAAAAAAATTGTACCACAAGTAGAAGTTAAGCTTGCATGCTTTATGTAAATTCAATACAATCTAAAGAACCTATAGCATGTAAGGTAATGTGCAAAATACTGCAATCAAAATGTAGGAAAATATGAACTATATAGATTAATACATGGACCACTGGGTGATGTATGTCGTTATAAATAAAACCAAGTAGTGTTACGCTACTGTCAAAAAAGATGCTATAAAATTAACAGCAAGCAAATGCCACACTAATAAGTAAGTGTACACAAAAGGAAGACACGAAAAAGAGGATGTTATATACCAAATATAGCAAAACCCACATTATTGTCGTATAACATGTTCTTTAATCAAAAGAAATTACAAATTTTAATTTCTTACATGGGACACTATATATTGAAACTACACACACAATAAATACGCACTTACAACTGCAAAATTTAAAATAAGAAAAATGTGTAAAAACAGAGAAAAAAAATAAATATTGCATTATATTTCACAGACATTCATATTAACAGAGTACTTTCTTAAAAAACACAAACAAAAAAAGGTATAGTGTAAATGAAGGTAGTGTATGATGACACACACAGTAAAGAATCATGTGCTTAAATAAATGTTGATACAATGTAAAATGTTACATTATTGCAATTACATCTTATTTGTAAGTAGTACATGGTGATTTTAACTGGTATGTGTATGTTTACACCCACAGTGAAGCGTCATGGAAGTGAAAATGTATTGATATGATGATAAATGTTACAATATTGTTATTCCATCTTATTTTAAAGTGTTATATGGTGATTTTATAGCTTAAACGTGTATGTTTAACCCACAGTGAACCGTCATGGAACTGAAATGTGTTGATGGCATGTTAAATATTACAATATTGCAATTCTGTCTTATTTTAAATTGTTCTATGGTAATTTTAGTTTAAATGTGTATGTTTACACCCACAGTGAAGCATCATGGATCTGAAAACATGTTGATAGAATGTTAAACGTTACAATATTACAATTCCATCTCATTTTAAAGATTTATATTGTGATTTTACCGTAAATGTGTATATTTTCACCCACAGTGAAGCATCATGGATCTAAAAACATGTTGATATAATTGTTAAACAATACAATATTACAATTCCATCTAATTTTAAAAATTTAAATGGTGATTTTAGTTGAAATGTGTGTGTTTTCACCCAGAGTGAAGCGTCAAGGACCTGAAAATGTCTTGATAACATGTTAAATGTTACAATATTGCAATTTCATCTTATTTTAAAGTTTTGTTTGGTGATTTTAGCTTAAATGTGTATGTTTTCACCCACAGTGAAGCATCATGGATCTGAAAACATGTTGCTAGAATGTTAAACATTACATTAACATTCCATCTCATTTTAAAGTTTTATATGGTGATTTTAGCTGAAATGTGTATATTTTCACCCACAGTGAAGCATAGTGGACCTGATAATGTCTTGATAACATGTTAAATGTTACAATATTGCAATTTCATCTTATTTTAAAATTTTGTATGGTGATTTTAGCCGAAATGTGTATGTTTTCACCCACAGTGAAGCGTCATGGACCAGAAAAAGTCTTGTTAACATGTTAAATGTTGCAATATTGCAATTTCATCTTGTTTTAAAATTTTGTATAATGATTTTAGCTGAAATGTGTATTTTTTCACCCACAGTGAAGCGTCATGGACCTGAAAATGTCTTGATAACATGTTAAATGTTACAATATTGCAATTCCATTTTATTGTAAACTGTTATATGGTGATTTAAGCTGAAATGTGTATGTTTTCACCCACAGTGACGCATCATGGATCTGAAAACATGTTGATAGAATGTTAAACATTACAATATTACCATACCATCACATTTTAAAGTTTTATATGGTGATTATAGCTTAAATGTGTATGTTTTCACCCACAGTGAAGCTTAGTGGACATGAAAATGTCTTGGTAACATGTTAAATGTTACAATATTGCAATTTCATCTTATTTTAAAATTTTTATGGTTATTTTAGCTGAAATGTGTATGTTTTCATCCACAGTGAATCGTCATGTACGTGAATATGACTTAATAACATGGTAATGTTGCAATATTGCAATTTTATCATATTTTAAAGTTTTGTATGGTGATTTTAACTGAAATGTGTATGTTTACAACCACAGTGAAGCGCCATGGACCTGAAAATGTCTTGATAACATGATAAATGTTACAATATTGCAATTCCATCTTATTCTAAAGTGTTATATGGTGATTTTAGCTGAAATGTGTATGTTTCACCCACAGTGAAGCATCACGGAACTGAAAAAGTGTTGATAGCATGTTAATTTCATCTTATTTTATAGTAATATATGGTGATTTTAGCTCTAATGTGTGTGTTTACACCCGCAGTAAAGCATCATGGCTCTGAAAATGCCTTAATAGCATGTTAAACATTACAATATTACAATTTCATCTCATTTTAAAGATTTAAATGGTGATTTTAGCTTAAATGTGTATGTTTCCACCACAGTGAAGCATCATGGATCTCATAACATGTTGATAGAATTTTAAACATTACAATATTACCATTCCATCTCATTTTAAAGTTTTATATGGTGTTTTTAGCTGAAATGTGTATGTTTTCACCCACAGTGAAGCGTAGTGGACCTGAAAATGTCTTGATAACATGTTAAACGTTGCAGTATTGCAATTTCATCTTATTTTAAAGTTTTGTATGGTGATTTTAGCTCAAATGTGTATGTTTACAAACACAGTGAAGTGTCATGGACCTGAAAATGTATTTATAGCATATTAAATGTTTCAATATTGCAATTGCACATTATTTTAAAGTTTTATATGGTGATTTTAGCCTTATTGTGTATGTTTACACCTGCAGTGATGCGTCATGTACCTGAAAATGTCTTGATGTCTTATTAAATGTTACAGTATAGAAATTCCATCTTATTTTAAAGTTTTATATGGTGAATTTTGCTTAAATGTGTATGTTTACACCCACTGTGAAGTGTCATGGACCTGAAAATGTCTTGATAGGATATTATATGTTACAATATTGTAATTCCATCTTATTTTAATGTGTTATATGGTGATTTTATCTCTAATATGAAAGTTTACACCCACAGTGAAGCATCATAGACCTGAAAATGTCTTGATAGCATATTAAATGTTACAATATAAGATGGAATTGCAATATTGACAATATTGCAATTCCATCATATTTTAAAGTTTTGAATGGTTATTTTAGCTGAAATGTGTACGTTTCACCCACAGTGAAGCATGATGGAACTGAAAAAGTGTTGATAGCATGTTAATTACAGCTTAATTTAAAGTGTTATATAGTTATTTTAGCTCTAATGTGTATGTTTACACTCACAGTGAAGCATCATGGACCTGAAAATGTCTTGATAACATATTAAATGTTACAATATTGTAATTATATATTATTTAATGTTTTGTATGGTGATTTTAGCTTAAATGTGTAAGTTTTTACACTCTGTGAAGCTTAGTGGACCTGAAAATATCTTGATAACATGTTAAAAGATACAATATTGCAATTTCATCTTATTTAAATGTTTTGTATGTTGATTTTAGTTTAAATGTGTATGTTTTCACCCACAGTGAAGCGTCATGGACCTGGAAATGTCTTGATAACATGTTAAATGTTACAATATTGCAAAATCATCTTATTTTAATGTTTTGTATAGTGATTTTAGCTGAAATGTGTATGTTTACACCCGCATTGAAGCGTCATGGACCTGAAAATGTCTTGATATCATATTAAATGTTACAATATTGTTATTACATCTTATTGTAAAGTGTTATATCGTGATTTTAGCTGAAATGTGTATGTTTCACCCACAGTGTAGCATCATCGAACTGAAAAAGTGTTGATAGCATGTAAATTTCATCTTATTTTAAAGTGTTATATGGTGATTTTAGCTCTAATGTGTAA